>MJUU01016053.1:50452-74320 GCA_002080025.1 Modiolus philippinarum | reverse complement strand
CCCCCCCAAACCTTATTCAAGTAAATATTTTTGTGTCATCTGTGAGCATGCTCATTTTTTCATTAATTTTTTTTTCTGTTTTGTCAATAATTTGAAAATCAGGGTGTCAGAGTACAACAGATTGTACAGACATAGCTCAACTCTCTAATACTTCATATCTAAGTCACATGACTTTAAAGGTGCCGATTCAATCAATAACCCAGTGATCATCATAGACATTTAAATATATTACATGTAAACTCGTCAGTGCATTTCCTTGTACATGGAGGTTACACAGTAATTCATTAAAAGGATTTATAATTAATACATGTAGGTAGGTTAATTTTTTCATTAGAAAAATAACAACAGTTGCTTATTTCATTGAATGGACAGGTTGGAAATGATATCACATCTGATATATCATCAATGCACATTTCCTATATCTTTAAGTTGATTATTTTTACTAAAAGAACAATTTAATTACCATAATATGTGTGGCACATTTATAGTAATTGCATTTAAAGAATATCTCCATTTAAGCAATTGAGAGTGATATTTTTTTTTGCATTAGTTGGAGTGGATATTTTCTTAAATCTTATAATTGGCTGGGTTTGGGGAGGGGGTATAAATAAACATTTAAAGATGACATGCATCATTTAAAAATATGTTTTCCTTATAAGTCTGTATGAAGTAGCAATTAAGTGTATGCTCAGAGAAAGGGTGTGTTTGGCAGAAGAGGGTGAAAGTCAATTGAGGAACTTCTGATATCAAGCACCATGCATTTAAGTGCAGAATGGTGGGTGGCTTTATTGAGTTCTGCTCAGAACACATAAGGTTTGCATCATTTTGAAAGCAATTTAAATATGAAGTAGAGTGTTACTAATAATGACATATTCAAGACAAATTCTTACTGCCATGACATAAAGGGACTTCCTTAGCCACTAAAAAGCAGCAATTCATGTTCCAAACACTTAGGAGATTTCCTATACTCCACTGACACTGATTCAAAGTCGTTATCATATGGCTTCCAGGTCAGTAATGAAACCAACTATTTGAATTAGAAGAAAATGCCCAGGATTTGGGGGAAAAAAGATGGAATTGGGGGATTGGATATCTCCTGTGTAGTTGAATGTCAACTTGAAAGACTTTTATAACATTGGAACTCATGATATCTACTAGGAAAGAATTCTAAGAAGGACTAGACTATAAGTAAAGGCCTGTCACAATATCAGAGTACTTCAACTATCCTTGAAAGTGCTTAATCAAAAGTTTATCTTTAAAACAAATTTGAAGAAAGAAGTTTATATCCTTTATTATCAATCTTCTTTTTGTGTACAATCGACTCCCTGCTGTGAAACTGACAAAATATTATTCAGGTAAAATGTGAAATTGACAAGAATATATTTCAAATTATGATGACATCACATGTTTACACCTGTAAGATGGATGATCAAACATTATGTTGTCAAACATTATACAGGTAATGGACTGAAAAAAAAATTTTGGTGAATAATGTTCTATTTTTGGGGTAAATCGCTAAATGTATGAGACAGATGTCCAGGTTGCCATAACTTCTTTAGAATAATTTTTAGACTAAAAATTTAAGGTCATTTTATTGTAGATGAAAGGGTCATACGCTCATTGGACATAAAAATTCTCATAGTAAATTTTCAGTATCCCCCTTTTTTCAAAAAGAAAGGACATCATATTGTTCAGCGATTGAAAAGTAGACATTTTAAACTTCAATTCATTTTGCAAGTGTAAAGGACTACTGTAAAGGATATTTTTTTTCTGACTGATTTTCCCCGAGTGCAACTTAACATGATGTAAGATGTCATGTGATTCAAATCAAAGGTTATTTGAAGGTAATTCTGTCTCAATATTTTCTCAGGCCATTTTATTTGACATTTCATTTCACCAGTATTATAGTCAATTCAATCTTTCTCATTTAGCTAAAGCAACTAAGCTCTATCCAGCAAATTAAAAATTTAAAATGTCTTCTTGTACACCAGTGTATGAAAAAATATTTTTTTGACAAATGAAAATGTTCTGATCATTTTCAATATTTTTTTATTTAAAACTAGTATACTTCTAAGAAGAACTTTGGCAGCTTTTGTAGGATCCATAATTGAAATCTAACATAAAAAGAAATATTCTGTCACTGATCAATTTTCTGCTCATCAAAGTACTGACAGTACTGTAATGAGCAAATTTGCTGCTTCATCAATCAAAGCACTGATAATACAGTGACGAAAATATTACTAAGCTCATTATATCAATGCAAAGGACACCAAACACTACAAGGTCAAATTAACACATGAAGTCTTCTCTTTAATTTACATTTTACAATGGAAATATTCATATAAATACAAATAATGAGTATTGTTGTATGGAAAGTTATAAATTACCATTCAAATATGGAAATTATCGGAGAGAAAATTAGAAATGAATTCATATCGGCATACAATTGCAAATCTATAACAGTTGTCAATTTCAATATTATAACAATTGAATATCATTGTGAACACCTGGTTTCTTTTCTTTTCCATTTTTGAATGAACTAAAATTTCAAATACAATGTCAGGGGTAAATTGAAAAAACTTTCAGAAATTTCAACGTTAAATCGGTGAAACAAGATCTTTACAAAAAGAACCTGACAGACAATTTGTACTCGACAAAGAAAGCTAAACTGGGTGTGATCAAATTTACTGATCCTTCAAAAGATACAATTTTATACCATAATTGAAACATTAACGACAGGAAAACAATACCAAATATGTCTTTCCTAATGTGTCTAGTGTTTTGAAATAGGACAATACATTCAATGGAACATAACGGAGAAAAGTATATCATTTCAAAAGTAAATACTCTTTAATCTTTACATTCATCAATGTTCTTCCGATTTTTACGTGATAAGTCATAATAAGACTTCTGGCATTTAATCGGTAGATTTAAATATTACAAGTGACCACTTAGTACACGCTAAGTTTGTTTTTGTGGCGTTACATCCTTAAAACCGAGACAAGTTTATGTAATGTTCATTAATTGTGTGGTCTACCAGAAACCTGCCGATTTATTTTCACAGTTTAAATGTAAATGTTGGGGATTACCTGTGGATTTATTTACAAATTAAGGTAATTTTATTATTGTTGTACCATTAAACAAGTGAGTGGACAGCTACCGACCCATTATCACATTTATAAACAAATTAATTAACAAATAAATGTTGATAAACCTAAATTGCTACTGACAAATTTTCAAATAAATTTTTTACATTTAATTTATTCTTACACTAATTTTTTAATAAACTTTTTGCACCTCATTTCCTTTGAAATTAACAATTCCATGTAGGTTGGAAAAACTAAATTTCCACTGATATTCAGCAGAGGTCTTCATGAATGTCTAAGTAACTTTCACTATGGTCCAAATTCGGCTTATACTGGATTTTGAAGAAAAAAATAGGGGTTTCATATAATGAGTTACACAATTACCCAAGCTATGTTTTGAGTAAACTACATGTGCAATGATAAATGAGGAAAAGTGGCAACCAAAATAAATCCTTTGAAACCATTCATTTCCCCTTCTTGAATAACTCCAATTTCATTGATTATTGATATTAGAATTATTTATGAGGAATTTTACCCACAAATCTGATAATAGATTCCATAAACCAAAAGTTAATCCTTTAATGTGAGTAATTATAATTATTTATGATTTATCAATATTTAATAATTATCAGGATGAAAGGGACAAATTATAACTCATCTTCAAAAGTTCAATAATTTACACTGATTAAGAATATACATGTGTGAATGACTGTTAGATTTTCCTCATACATGTTCATGGCTTTTTGGAAAGCACCTGCTAAAAGACATTGACCATGAAATAGGTAATTAAATTGACTTTTTTGGTTAAAATTTTAGAGAAATAGAACAAATATATTAAGAATGGTGCTTTTATACAACAAAACAAATACTTGAATCCAATTTAAATAACATTTAAGCATCTGAAAGTTCTCAATCAAAAATTAAAATTCAGCAATTAGGGTCTTAAATGGTCCATCTGCCAAGGCAATAAATCAATTTTCAAAAGAACTACAAACAATTTTGACAACAAACAAGCATTGTACACAAAGTTACAGTAAATATTGACAAATTTCCTATTTAATTGTCAGTTTCAAGAACAAGTGTCAATTTCTCAAACAATGACAAAAGGATATCATGTAAATTTCACTCCTAGGGTGTCAGTTTTTATTTTACTTTAGACCTAAGGGGAGATATCGAAAATCTATCTTTACTGATTTATCTACAACAAGAAGGACCAGTGCTCTACTTATAGATAATCTACAACACCCCACAGGCACTGAACATCTTGAGATAAAACCAAACCTCTCCATGTCAAACATTTAGATAAAGCATCAGGAAACTAAAGACTTATGCAATGTGAACTAGAAAAAGGCCCATTCTTGACATTTTGTCACATATTTCCATGCTTGTGTGATATCTCATATATTTAGCCCACAGATCACATGTTCTTTTCTTTCCACTACCATAAATTTAAGAGTTCTAATTTTTTTTGAAAAGTGAAATGGAAAGTATACAAACTGGAATAACTAAACTGAAATAAACTTTACTGACTGAAATAAACTTTACTGACTGAAATAAACTTTACTGACTGAAATCAGTTGCTGTAAATGGACCCAGTGATTCTTAATGTGACCTTGTACTTTAAATTACCATGTTCTGAATTCCTATTTACAAAGCATTTGCCCACATACTTAAGTTGACTTTTAATGTATAAATGGAAGGTAATTAAATTTGATCCAAAATAAATACACTTGATAAATTTCCAAACAAAATCACAGAATCTAAAATGAAAATGCCATGAAATCTTATTGGACACTGACACATTCCATCTGACCCAGTATGATAGATGTCCATTTCTTTATGTTGACTGGTTACTATTAGAAGGAACCATAAAAATCCAATAAAATTATTGACCACTAACCACCAGGGTCAAATATTTGACCAAACAATATTTCCAACCATTGTTGTTTTGTGGGTGAAGGGCATTCTTGATGTTTCATCAGAAATGAAAAATAAACTCCAACAAATTAGCTTCATTACGGATAAATTTCAAGATACGCTCTGACCAGAGTCTATCATAAATTGGCTTCATAGATTTTCTGATGGTCAATTTGACCCACTTTATGTACAACTAAAATGTCAATTCATAAATGTCAAACCTTTGATAACAGATTGAACATATTTGTGACCAACACACTGAAATAGAAATACATTTATTGGGTATAGTTATTTCAGTATTTTGAATTGAAAGCAAAATGGCCATGAAGCCTTAAAGTCAAATATCTATAACAATAATCTGAAATTCATTCAAAGGGGAGGAAATGTCACAAAATATTTATTTTTAGCTCATAAGAGACACAAGCCTAATCTGGCAGATGTAAACTTCACCAAACATGGACAGCTGTTGTTATTTAACCAGGAAAAAAATCTAGCATTATAATTCAAAGAAAATGAGCCTTATTTGAATAAGGGAAAGCTATAATACTCAAACAGAATAGTTCACCATCACCCAGGCCACCATTATACCTTGGTCACCAGAACATACAGACAGACATCCTTTAGTGAAATTTAGCTTTGTTGTGCATAAAAATCATTGAGGTTAAAGCAGTAATTTCTGTCTTTGAAGCTTTAAAAACTAGTATTTTTTGGTTTGAAAATGTTTTAAGGCACATCTCCTTTTGCAATATTTTACCATACCAAATCAGTGTAATCATTTTTCACATACCCAACACCAAAAAAGGTCAAAATTCCAAATTACAATTGCAAATTGTGAATTAATAGTCAAAATATGTGCTTGGTAGGCTGTTTTGTTCATTTGATAGAAAATTAAATGAATACATAATGAAGTTGTAAAAATGACATATATGTATAAAGTGACATTTTTATTGATAATACTGAAAAAACAGAAAAATACAACACACAACATTAAATACAGGACTTAAAGAGATTGCTTAGGGGCATCCTAAAATCTTTATTTTTCCATTTCAAAAATTTGTGTCAATACAGAAAAGTTGAATAAACAATCCAAAGCAAAAAGGCATAAAAATTTAAAGCTTTAAAAAGACGAACAATACCATTTTAACACATCATGATTTAAATAGTGTTTATTTTCAATTTGAATTGGACAAAGTGGATATAAACCTAGCCTGATGACCCTGAAATCTTTGTGATCTGATTTGACCTACATGTTAAATATCAAAATTTGCAATTCAGTGAAAAGAATAAAAGTAAAGTAGAAAATTGTGAGAATTACAGTAGACTACCATTATGAGGACTCTGTGGTCAGTCCGGTATACATACATCAAATAAGGACATTTATAATTCATCGAGTCGTTTTATTGTCACCCGTCAAGGAAATCAACGATTTGACAATAATGGTATGTACATCATAAAACATGTACATTTCTCAAACTTCACCTCAGATGACACTGTGATTAACCTATACTTTGTTGTATTTTCTGGGGATACAAACACACTTGAAACTTATTTTTGCTGAATTTCATAAGGAACATTTAATGCAAATGTTTTTGGATTGATATTATTATTAAACAAACACCTGAGGAATTGGATAAATTACGAAATGTGTCGGTAAGACGAACTGTATGTAGACAGATATATATTTAACTGAAAACTTCCGAAAACAAAATAATTTATATTGAACAAATGTCAAATTTCTAATTGAAATTTGTATGTTATCAGTTTATCTGTGTCTACAATAATCTGTGCCCTAAAGGACAAAATGGAAGGTAAGCGAGTTAAAGTCACCACACGTTATCACAGCATAGGTAAAGTGATCTGAAGAGATATCATTTCAATTTTGTGTTCATTTTCAATGGAGTTTTCTGAAAGCATTACATATTATGAGGTAAAATTTGTCTATAAATGCTAGTCTATTTTATTTTCTGAAAAATATCTGACATGTTTTTGAACAGGTTACTAAATATCCAAATTTGTCCAATATTTTAATAATTTTTAAAAATGTTAAACAATAATTGAATCAAGATAGGAAATCTTGTGTAGTTGAGAGACTCCATACCAGTAAAGTAGGGCAAAAAGATTCTTGACCCCTTGAAAAGATGCGATAGATGGATGGACAAGAGTGGAGTGGAGATACAATAAGTACTTACAATATCTGTTAACAGAAACAGACTATTAATTAATTTGAAGTACAATAACATTTGCGATATGACAACTGTTTTTTAGATTTTGATTGACTCTGGGGGAAACAATTAACTTGGGATAACTGTGCCCTGTGCTGGATATTTTGGGTTTTTTAAAAGGTTAAAAAGGTTGAGTAATTGATTTTCACAATTTTTTTTTTACAAAATTCATTTTAATTATAAATAGAGTCTGGGTAGTCGATCAAATATTCATTATATTCATTTGTTTTTGCAAAGTTTCAAATACCAGAAATAATTGATTATTTTTTTCCCATTTAAATTAAGAAATCAAAATTCATGTAGATGCCCTTTTTACATGCTAACATGACAATACATAGAAGAAATCCATTACAACATTTATGCATGTTTCCTACAATGTCACTTTGACAAGTTCCTTATATTATGATGTAATCGTGTCTTAATGTGCGCATAAAATCATCTTTTAAGGACAAAACTTTAAATTAGTATGTAAAATCAAGTACCAACTAGTATATTTTCAGAAAAGGTAAGTGAAAATTTCAAATCTTTAAAAGTGAATGCTACTCCGATGGATTTCTTCAATATCTGATGAGACTCTCAGAGTGTTTGCTCGAGTCTTTAGTCCTAGAAAAGAGTTTTTAAATCTAGGGAAGACCTCTTTAAGTCTATTTTTTGCTAATCTCAAAAGATGGAGGATAAAATCATATCTTCAACAAAATCTACCTGCATATTACTTTACAGTTCAATTTCTGCACATATACTTAATTTTATTTTCACTTGAACTTCACCTAGCAATACAAGTTGACTAATTTGTCATCCATTAACTCTTTTCTTTAATGCCTGCACTTTGAAACGAGGAGAGTGCACTTGAATTGCCCATAAATAGTGTAAATACTTTACAACATGTTTTTAAAAAGCCCTAAATTTGCACAATACAATAAAACATACGATTAAATTTTATTTAAAAAATACAGTTCCAGGCGTATATATGAGTCATTTTATCCAAATGAACATAAGCTTGTCTATCCCTATGGTAATAGAATGTTAACTGACATTTTCAATATCTTTGCCACTTAGCCATGGCATACCTAAATACAAAATTAAGATGTTAGAAGATGGACCCTTACCATATCCACCATATGTTCCCCATCCCCTCATTGATGTACAGACAAATAAACAGATGGACAAGAACAGAAACAATCATTTATTTGGCCTTAAAGTCTGAAACCCACATCAAATAGTAATAGTCTCAAAGTTTTTGCACTAGTTAACCTGTATATGTAGTAACTGCTTATATGATAAAAACTGCACCTAAATTTAAAGTTCTACATGAATTGAAATAATGATAAAAAGAACTTGTATTGCATATCAAAGTAAAAAAAATTACATCTTTGATTATAATACAAAAATCAAAGACATCAGGGTTAACTCATATATCAAATATTCAGTTAGTATATCTCAAGTTCTGGAAAATTATTATTTCATGAAATTTTTCAAAGTCCAAATGGCAATTATTCCTACAAAAATGGACAGATTTGGACATAAATATGTCTCCATTTGTAACTCATCAAGATAAATACCAAATACCAAGTCAGTATCTAGAATGGACTTGTCAAAAATCTCCGTAAAAATTTCATCACAGTGACTAGACAGGACTCTAGTTTGATCAATAACTCAAGGTAGTCTCACATACCAAATATCAAACTTTTTCCATTTCAAACAACAATTATTATTGAAACTAGACTTGTCCAAAACATCAATTACCCAGTCAGCTGTCCAAAATGAGTCTGGAAAAAAAATGTTTTAGAGTTCAAGGGGCAATAACTCCTACAAGAATCAATGAATCTAGATAAAACTCATTCACCTGAAGGTAAACTCATAAACGATATCAAGAAAATGTATCAAGTTGTCTAGAAAAATTTGTAGCAGAATGACCGAGGATAAAACTTTAAGCCCTCCAAGAGAAATGATTCATATTTTTTTAAAATAAATTTCAGTAAAGGTAAAAGTAAGAAATTCATTCTTCAGACATTTGGCAATTTGGCCACAGGAGTAAGAAATCAATCTGAGGTGGAGTACAAGCACCAAACATTATATTTTATGTACACTGTAAAATCTCTCTGTTTAATGCTTATATTTGTCCTTATATTGATATAATGGGGAAATTTGTGATTCTTTGTGTATTTGTGATAATGAGATGCACATATATAAAGCTGCAGACTTGGAGTGTCAATATAAAAGTATCACACTCATATAAGGATATTGTTGAGGGATAATTATAAATTCAAACAATAAGCAGAAAATCCCCCAGTTTCCAAAAATTATTAAATATTAAAAGCATGTTCACCTGTATGATACAACATGATCGTTTGCACCTTTTTTTGTTTGATTAAGATACATAGTCATGTATAAATCAATATTAACATACAGACATTATCGTTTATGATGTGTCGGAAAGGAGTGGTCATATTTTCTGCAGAATTTATAACGTTTATTTTAAGGAATTTTATAATCAATCGGAAATTACGTTTTGTATGAGATTATCACCTTTTGTCTTATGATTTCATTAAGGTAGAGTACTCTCATTACATTATAAAACATCAAAGAAAGAGGCAGTTCCATTAGTTTTATATGTAAAAGGAAGGAGGAGGGGGGCTTTTATATTCTGTATATTGGGGGGATTGTGGACTATAGAAAATCATCCCAATCATCTTTTCTTTTTTTGTTAAGTGTAACTTGTAGACTTTTTAAAAATTTAATGTATTATATACTCTCCTACTGCTGTATCCCCCTCTCCCCCCAAAAATATTAAGACTGATAGCATCATATTCTCTTATCACCCCCCCCCTTTTCCCAGAAATTCAACTATTATTTCAATTTGTCTCTGTCAGGAAATAATTGCAACTAATCACTCAATTAAAAAAGGTTCAAATTATTAGGCTAATAATGTTTGACACTTTTGATAATCTCACATAGGGGCATACAGACAGAGTAGAGGTAACAGGCAAAAATATAAGAATTTAAAAGGTTAAAACATTATGTATAACTTTTTTTGTGCAGGGTATAGAAATACATGTAGCATTTATCCTGTCCACACATACTAAAGGATTATTGGGGATAAATAATACAGAATAATCAATCACTTCTTGCCTTCAAGACAGATGAAACAAGTTTCTATATATGTACATAAGTGGGTGTTCTGTGTAGAGTTGAATCAAAAGGAAACCAATCCTCTTTGTCCTAATTAGCCAATTAATAATGATTAGAATCAGCACCAAATACACATTTATTGAAGAGATCAGGAAACTTAATTAAATCAACCCAAGGTCAAAAGGCTAATCTGCCACACTTCTTGGCATTAATTGAGCATCTTATGAAAGTTTGATGGTAATTTTATTAGGAGACAATCCTCATGTGGGACACAAAATGGAGGCATTCAGGAGTTATAAATAATCATTTAATTCATGTAATTTAAAGGAAGTCTAAAATTTGGCTGACTCAGATCACATGCTATGGGAACTAATAATGACTGAAATGCCATTCAAAAGATAACTGAAGATATACCAGTAATAAGACATTGTGTTGAAATGGCCATAAACAGTATTTAGATAATAGCAAACTATTAACCAAAGTAAAACAATATAATTTCAGAAGATATTTTTAGTTGCAAAGACTTGTAATTGTCCCAAATGCCCACATGGACAACATTACAGGTAAACTTGCCTTGTTTAGGTCAGCTAGCTAACTAGTTGTTCTTGTGTTTAATTTGCTAATCATTATTGGGGCAGATGGTTTGACATACAAATGGACAGGCACATAGCATCACATAATATTTTGCCACTCAAATATCAAGTTCCTGTTAAATTATTTGGTTAATTTTATTGTACTTAGTTAATATTAGTTAACCTGATTTTCATTTCAATTACTGGCTGGTTAGTTTTCAAGTTATTCCTCTCACATGTCAACTGTACATCATTGTAAGTTAAACTGCTAACTGGGAGCTGTTGTTCTTTTCTAAGACCACTAAATGTACTTCAAACAAAACATTATATATAGCTGTATATAATAATTCTGTAACCAGATAAAATATGAATAATAAAGTTATGACAGGCAAAAAATGTTTTTAAAAAACCATAAATAATAAAACAATAAGCCATAGTTATCTGCCCATCGGGAACACTTTATTTCTGTGTATTCGTTCTGAACTGTTGACCCATTATATGAAATTAACAAACTATGTTCAATAAAGCAAAAAGTGTTATTTTAAATCAATATATGGAGGATTGTCAGTTTTTACAAGATTTACTGCTTTAATATTGAATATAAATATCATATTAAACAGTGGTCGTGAATATCAATAAGATGTTTGTTTCAGAGGAAAGTAATTCATAACATTTCATCTTCACCAAGAGACATGTTTCATTTCAAACCATCATATACAATACTGCCTTGTTCAAAACAATATACAGTGTCTGAATATTCAAAACTTCCAATATTATTACCTAATGTTTACGATTACATAATTCATAGAAAATGACGTAATATAATACTCCTACCAAATTTATGTTCAATAGGCTTGACTTTTGAACAAACATCAGAACTCAGTCTGGGTTGTGTGGTGAACAACTTCCATTCCAAGTGAGAAGGTAGTAGTCTGAAACCTTAAAGACAGACGTAATAGGGATGGAGTGAGACCATGATATCACATAATATCCATGGGCACTACCTTTGGCAATTTCTGGGAATGAAAAAAACAGCTGACAAATATAATAGACAGGCTTTTAGAACCGTCCTGGAAAGTCATTGCTTGAGAGATATTTGGTGGAGATTCATGTATGCCCTAGTTCTCTCCCCTTGATTTCATTTCCAGACAACAAATTACCGGTAAATTTGGTAGACACTGCAAAATTGTTTACAATCTTTTATATTCATTAGTGTCACTCCACTACAAATGGATGATATCTGATCCTGCATCTGTTTGAAATTATTTGTCTCCCGGAAATTTTATTTGGTATCAAACTGGTAATAATAGGACAATATTGGATGGAAACGTCATTAGACACATCATTGGGAATATCTGGAGTTTTATTATGGACTACCATTTAGAAATACTTATAAGGCGAAATCAACACTAAGTTATATGCTAATTGGATTTCATAACAAATAGAAATGGATTACTTTATACAAAATTGGAATCTTATTTCCACATTTTTAAATGTTTAAGAAACAGAGAACGATTGTTATGCACATCCAGAATATCACCTGATGATCATGTAATATAATTATGCAAATCATAATGCAGAGTTTTACCTTGAAACTTGTAAGGCTTTAGGACATAACATATAAATTCATATTGTAAATAAGTTTTATTTTTGCTGAATTTTTTTTTTAATTTTCAAGGTTAAAGGGACAATCAACTGTTGCAAGAACACAAACATGACTCAATTGTCCTTAAAAACAATGCCTCATGATTAATTTGCAAACAAACCAATGACTGTTTTAAGCCATTGACACTTTCACTGGGTGATTTTTCAAACTTTCTTTAACTTCTAGCAGTTTTAAATGTTAATTTTAAACCCAATGGATTTGGTGTGCTCAACAATGGTACATAGAGTACAGAAAATAATTTGAGTATAAATTTTTAAATTTTGTTTTTTAGTTTTAACTACCCGGTATTAAATTTTTAAAACATGAAGTTTTTAACTTAAAGCAAATAATTCTTGTACCAGTATTCAATTTTACACTGCCCACTTGACCTTAAAGTAATGAATAGATCAGTTCCAAACAGATCAAATTATAAACAAAGAATACCAGAATTTCCTATCCACCATATGACTGCATCATCAACTCATTTTTTTATTTCCATCACTCATTGTCGATATCAAACAGCCTACAGATAAATTTTCTTTGTAATTTGCAACATAACAAGGATTTCTATCAGCCTCCCAGACAGGTATCAGGTTATATGTCCATTCCAATTTGATAGGAGATCTAATAACCCATCAGATGGTAATATCTTTTTGATTTGATGTCTATAATATTTGTTCTACAACATAGGGATGGACACAAAGGTATTCACAAAAACATAGAAAATCTGGGTCTCTGAGGGATAACTGTTCTAGGAGGAGAAATGTTTTTATCATTTTAAGTTCATTGGATTTAAAAGTGTGAAAATCATGTCAGGATTTAAAATTCTCAGAGGACAAACTGTAAATATTTTTATTCAAAATACTTATAGGACTGAAACTGAATTTTGTTTTTGTTTATACAAATTTTAGAAGAAATACTTTGAATTACAGCAAATATGTAACACTGATCCTTATAAATACAAAGTGCTGCCTGTTTGCCATGGAATCTGTGTGATCAGACAGACAGACAGATTGCTATGAAGAAAATTGCATGAAATTTTTTATATAAATGCTATGATACTAAAAAAAAATCATTGCTACAATTCTAATATTTATTCTTTCATCAATACATGACATATTGTGTAATTTATAACATGGTGGACATCTAGTTACTATATGAAGTCAATTTCCATCTTTTAATTTTCTAACACAGAATGTTTATTCATCACTATGAAAGAAATAAATTGTTTTATTGGCCTGTCAATCAAATTCTATTCCTGGAGGAAAATAATTTCTTGATCATATATCCTCGTATTCTCACATCTCTTAAGTATATTAATAACATGAAAGCACATGATATAGCTTAGGGCATGTAGGGAAGAGCCCTATCTCCCCAATCCCTCTATCTAGCACCTTAAGCCCCAGTATAGTGCATTTTATATGTATTAAAGATCTTGAACACTTATCTTTATACATTGTGTAATACATTCTTAAATAATACACAAGCCTCTTCCAGTTAAATATTTGGGTGACACCACCCCCCCCCCCCCCCCCCCCCCCCATTTTCTCACATATATGTCTTTCCTGTCCCTCAATCCAACATCTGCGTATGACAACATTACATAACAATTAATTAATGATGTATATTTCAAAGTTAATGAACAAAAATTTTTTTTACTCTATTTTTAGATATGGAAACAAATATGATATAAACCTGTCTAAGAAGACGATAGTGTTGGAATGACACTGATGCAATAATATCCTCAAGAGAGTGAAAAAAAATCAATCCTCCCTGTTACAATCAATATGCCAGGTTACGACAATCCGAACAAACGATGGATTTTTTATTTAGTCATTGACCAGCACGTGCAGTGAGTCATCAATTCATTTTTCCCCATTCATTTAAAAACTAAAGTCGTGTTAATAAGAATCTTGCATTGGGTGAGATATTGCGAGCATGCTTAATGACAAGAAATTATCAATGACTTGAGGAAAATATTTCTCTTGAACAGATGTGCACTTCTAAGATGTAATTGAAACTGGATCAACAACTGTTTTATCTTGGTGCTGTATAGTTAGTGCTGGAATTATAATATTTTGTGAAAAAATGGAAGTCAACTTTACTTTAAGAAATATAAAATTTTTAGGATTTATCATAAAAATTCTCATATTAGGCTTGTTAATTTCAATATCTGTGTGTGAAAAGAAATGCACATTATCTTATACAAACGAAATTCACATTGCTAACTGTAGTGAAATTGGATTAGATCACATCCCATTTCAACTTCACCACAATATTAAAATACTGGATCTCCGAAATAACCAGCTGAGAATTATTGGTGCTAATGCTTTTGCTAAATATGACATGCTTACAAAACTGTATTTGCAGAACAATTCTCTTCAAGAGATATCTGCCAATGCTTTTGCTCAACTCACACAACTGAAATATTTGGATTTATCGATCAATCAGTTGAAAAATATACCAACCTCAGCTTTTCCAGGACTATCGTCATTATTAGTGCTAAATTTAAAAGGAAACAGACTAACCCATCTACCAGATGAGGCATTTTCTGGGTTGCCATCACTTACAAGTTTGTATCTGGAAGGAAATTACATCAACCATATAAGTCCTGATGCTTTCAAAGGGCTGGCTTACTTACAAACCTTAGAACTACAAAACAACAATTTAAAAACTATTAATGAACTTTCTGTGCAATATTTTACAAAACATTTCAAGTCTTTCAAGCTTTATGATAATCCTTGGTTTTGCGACTGCCGAATTCGCTGGTTACAGGAGTATTTACGCAATTCTTCGTATCACAATTTAATTCACTGGATTTTCGGTGAAGGTGAACCAAAGTGTAATGGTCCAAATCTTGTAAAGGACCAACTATTTTCAGCGCTAGATGAAAGTGATTATATATGTGAAGTCATTATGTATTCCAGTGACCAAAATATTATTTTGCTCCCTGGTGAGGAAGTAGAATTATTCTGTAATTATTATGCTGACCCGTTTCTGTCACCGAAATGGACAAAAAATGGGAATGAAATAGTGGCAAGTCAATCACACTTTAAAAATTATGAAGTTCAAACAAAGCAGGAATCAATGGTTAAAAGCACGCTTAAAATTCTGGATTTTGGTGTTAGTGATATGGGGGAATATAAGTGTTCCGTAGAAAATGCTAGAAGTTCAGGCAGTATCAAATTCATGGTCTCTTTAAAAGGGCACAACTTTGACCCTGCTGATGTGAAAACACTTTCCATAGAGGAACCGGATAATTCTAGAAATAACCACACAATAAAAATTACACTTTCAGTAGTAGGTGGGTTTTTACTTCTCTTAATCATCATTGGATTATTAATTTATGGTGTGCTAAAATTTCGTCGTAATCACCAGAGGAAGTTGGAAGAAAGAAGTCAAACATTCAAGGAGCATTTAAAAACGAATGTATTAAATCAATCTGATATTACCGATTCTGACAAATATGACAAAAAGCCACCAATGACAAACGGAGATATCGAAATTATGGAATGTGAACCATTGTACGCCCAAGTAAAGAAAGAAATGAATCCAAATAATACATATGTTTCGTTTCAAGGAGAATACAATGAGCCAGAAGACAATGGAGGTTTTTCTTCTTCAAATCATACAAAGGGTAGTGATAGCTCTCAATGTGAATCCACATCCCCACTTTTGGAGGATTGTTCCCCTATTCCGTGTGAATCTCATGACATACTCTACGATACCTCGACTGGAGGGTCATTTTATCATACTCCACATCATATAGCTCGTGCTCAAACTTTAAATTCACGATTTCTGCCGTCTCTCAGTTCATATGACACATACGATACATATTTATCATACAGTACACCATACAGTACGTTATCTCGTAACGGAAATTATAGTCAAGGATCTCATACAGGAAGTTACTATAATGGTCACTATCCTATGAACGGTGCACAAACGTTGCCCTTAAACAGTGCTAACAAAGTTCCACACAAAAGTGCTTCAACTAGTTATATTGGACCTCTACCACCAAAGAAACCACCTCGTGTGTTTCATTCGCGAGACAACATGTCATTATCTAGGACAAGTAGTAATGGGAGTGAACCAACGCATACAACAACGAAACTTTCGCTGCCAAAACCCGGAACTGTTGATCAGTACGGGACAGCTGTTTGAAATATTTTATGAATATTGTCAAAATGTTGTACAAAACAATCTCTTCATTTCTCATTTTACCCCTATTTTGTATCCTTTATTCATTTTCTACAAAGTATGAAACTTTGGTTTAGTGTGAATCCACTTTTGAAACTCACAAATTTAAGACTCAACTAAATCATGGCAACTCAATAATACTTCATATTTTCTCATTTCTTTTGATGATCCGTTTGGTCAAGGGTATTATGATTTTTGTCAACTCCACTAAGCTGAACCATATTCATTCTAAAAACTCTCTCTTACATCCATCTTTTAGATGAGCCAGGGCGATCAAGTTCCAATAGCATGAATAGGTAAAAAATGCAAATACATTATATACAATTTTTGTAAGTAGTAACAGTACCTGTAATATCAAAGTTAAATTACAGCAAAAAATCCAAGCAAGACAAACATTTTATACAAAATATCAACATATCATCCCCTCACAAATTCTCATCTTATAACTGCTGTACATTTGCCTTTATCAAAGAATACTTGAACATTCCAGGATTTCTATACATTATTATTGATTCTAGTTTTTTTTCAATTCTATCCAGTTTTTTCATTTCCACACCAGAGTAGAGAAACAATTTTCTCTAAGTCCACTAAACCTCTTCGGAATTCAATCCTATGCAATTTACAGTTGGTCATAAAGAGATACAAATTTACAGCTTTAAACACATAAATTTATGAAATTTCAGGCGTCTTGTTCAATAAATGTTCAAAATGTTTCAAAGTGTGGCAATAGTCACCTTCAATCATTTTGAAAATTCATTGCTGTTACTAAGGTAGAGTGAGAAAATTCAATATTTTCAATATTCCTATTTTTCTTTAAACCACAAATTCATGCTTTCAGCTCCATATTTTTACATATACAACAAGAAATAAATAACTTTTCCCTTTAATGTATTCCTATAATCAAATCAAATCTTAATTCCTTTGCAATGATTCTCAATGCAGTTCACTTACACATGATATACAGGGGACCAGGTTAAATCTGGGTGACATTTGACAATTCATCAAAGAATAATTCTAATTTTTTAAATCAAATACAATTGTACCATTATTGACAATCGTGGGAATTCAGCCCTAATATAATATTTAAAAGAGGTCCACTAAGATTTTACCAAAATGTCACTAGGTGAAAAAAATACTTTTTCATGTGTCTGCTGTGCCTGTTTAAGCTTTCTAGCTTTTTTGATATTTTATGAAAACTCAATATTTCATGCAAAATAATTGTATATTGTTTTATTTTGGGTTTTAGTTATTTCCCAAAAAAGAACATCCCCTTTTATTATCAATAATGTTAGTCCAATTATATTATTTTTAGCCTGTGTTAGCCATCTTGCCAAATGTTTCTCTTGTACTGTATTCCAAGTGCAAGTAGTTGTATTTCACAGAATTAACATGATTAATATGGCAATTAGCCAAATATCAATGCATATATTGTAAAAATTTGGGGGTATTCTTGTTTAAAAAAAATCCATTTCGTGCAAAAAATTTCACTCAATTTAAAGTAGTGCATACCCATAATAACTCAGTTTTAATTTTGCCCTGCTGGCTGCGTTTTTCTACTGGGATTTAAAACATAATGTTTATGATATGTCATTTCACAGTTCCAGGAAATACCATATAAAACAATTTACATACAACTCGCTGAAGGTTTTCTTTCCAGTGTCAGACATGTCAGTATTTACGTCAAGTCAGTATAAATAAAAGATTGACAGAAATATATTTTTTCATTGATGTTGGTGTGTGAATAAATTTTTATAAAACTGCTTCTTTTTTTTACTGGCTTTTCAGATAGTATATATCAGCAAACTTTTCCAGCTAAACAGCCAAAGAAAGCTGTTGGCAAGGAACCAGATCTTAGGAAGGACCAGCTGACTCAGATTACTGTTTACAAAATGACCAACTGTAGAATTCAAGTTGACTAAATTTTTCACATATTGTATTTTGTTGTTTTCTTACCACTGGATTTCCTTGTGTATGGTGGCCGAGTGTATATTGTATCACATTACGAGCTGTTCAGTACTTTGTGCTGGCCCTGAAAACTTTTTAACTTTGCATTACTTTACGGTCTTTTTTGGTTGTTCTCTCTCAGGTCTCTAAAGTGTTTAATTTTTGTATTTTTCTGATCTTCTGCACTGAAGAGACATAAGTCGTTTAAAAAGCCAATCTGAAGAATACAAATTAAATAAAATTTTACTAGATTGTAAATTTATGACTAAATAGTCAGCAAATTTTCAACTATATCAATGAGAAATTGTGATGAAAAAATACATATCTTAGACTGGAGTTTCTCTCCCCTGCAGTGTGGAGTCTGATACAAGATTCCCTGTATTAGCAATGTATGCTCTTTATACATTTCAGTTATGGTGTAGTTGTTCTTGAGAGAATTTCTCATATGACATTTATACATTATCATACTATCAAATTTTGGCATTTTAGTTTTTTTGTATGTTATTCTGACCACCTGTTTATTGTGTCCACATGATATTCCAAGCTTTAACACTTTTGACTCAATGAGTGCCCTGTAGTCGTTTAAATGTTCTGATTGTCTTCTATTAGTCTTTTTGTCGATTTGTTGATGATCCTGCATCCATGGATAAAGAAACATGGATGTAGTACTGCTCCACATCTAGCAATGAATTCCACCTAAACTGATGCTAGAGGCTGTTTTGAACTTACTATGAAGTATGGGCTAAGCTCATTGTTGAAGGACTCGTGGTGACTTCAAGATGAAGAACAACAATAACTAGAGAGACTAAATGCCCCCGCTGCCATCATCAAAGTTTTCCCCCATGTGTTTATATTCCAGTTTTGGATAAAATTTAGCTACTCTGTTTGTGTCTGTAAGACGCATATGATGCCCCCGCAGTTGAATATAAAACATGGACATCCAATTTCTAAGCACTTGATTTAACTTTGACTTTAATACAATGGGAGATATTGTCCAAAATAGCAGATTTGATAAAATGGCAAAGTTCAACTACCCCTCAAAATCACAAATTTTGGCCAAAATACTTAATTATGACAATATGCACATCTTTTATCCACGCCTAATCACTGTGCAAAGTAAAATAAATATAACATTAATATTGTGGGAGGGGTTATCCGGAACAACAGGTCCAGGAATCACATTTCGATAAAATGGCCAAGTTCAACTATCCCTCAAAATCACAATTTTTTTGCCAAAATCTAAACCATGACAATATGCAAATCTTCCATCCATACCTAATCACTGTGTTAGGTAAAATAAATGTAGCTTTAATATTGGTGGAGGAGTTACCTGGAATAACAGGTCCAGAACACACATTTTGATAAATTGGTTTTACCATATATTTGTATAGACTTTGTCTCACATATGTGCATTAACTCCATACCCTTTCATGGTCTGTTTCCATTGATTTATTCACTATTCAGCTTTTTGGGGCCATTTAGTGCTTGCTATATGGTGTGAGGTTCCTCACTGTGTTGAAGACCATACGGTGACCCCTAGATGCTTTGTTTTGGGTCGTTTTAACCTGGATATGGGATGTTGTCTCCTTGACATTTACCCCATTTTCTTTCTTTTTCATATTGCTTATATTAGTACTAAATGACCTCAGACAATACTAGGAAACTTCTGTTCTATGACTGAGACAAACACATACAGCCTTTGTCTAAGTCATCTACAGTCAAAGATCCCATGTAAAAACACTGTAGGTGTGAAGACTGCAGAGAAGTATGCACACTCATCATCAAATATTTTTGCATAATTCATCTACTTATAGATTTCACTCACCTTTGATAAAGGAACTCATAGTGAGAAGGACAGGACATGTGACGGAGAGGAAAATATCATCACACAAAGAACTTGCCTATCAGTTTAACATAAACTGAAGTCACAATGTGGCTTTCCTGAGAATCTTGTGCATTGTATGTACAGTATACAGCAAAATATTTTGATTGGACCAAAGAATAAATAATGGATTGTCATTGGCTGAAAATTGATTGTAAAACTGAATTGACAAACATTATCAAACATTGTACACTAGTCAAAACACTTTCTGTGTAGTGGTGGACCTAAAATTCAGGACTACAGTGACATTATAAAACTGAAGGAACTCAGTACAACTCAAGCATGACAGGAGTAAACATGTATACAAATGTACACTCATAGCAGTTCCCATTCAGTCATAAACACATTAAATCTACAAAAACAAAAAACAAAAACAAAAAATCCAAAAAACCACTTCCAAATGTTTTGGTTTGATCTGCACTGATGAGACATGAGTTGTCATGGGCATAATTAACAGTGACTTGGGTATTTTGTTATTTACTAACTGACATTCCAAGCTGGGTAAATGTACTGTAATTATAGACTTTAGCAAACCATCTGGCCCCAAAAATTTTATCAAATTGTTTTTAATTCAAAATATTAACAACATACTCATGGAAATACAAAATTCATCAAAAAGCTATCAACATTGATCCCTTTTGATCTACAGCCCAATGGAGCAATTTAACAAAGTGTAAAAATCTCAGCAGCAAGACATGATGAATGTGTTGTTATGCAATTTACACCTGAAAAACACATCTTCTGGTATATCTATGTAATAAATTCCATAACTAATGTGCTGAAATAAAGAGCAGGCATGTTTTTATTGCTTGTTTGTATGTTCTGTACATGTTTCACACAACTGCTAAAACAATCTACCGCTGTACGACTAATTAGCATTATGGGACAGTATCCAAAAGAAAGGCAATGTAGGACAAAGATCATAGTAACACAGCAATAAATCTATAGACAGACTTCTGGAGGGCATGGAAAAAAGGACACATAGTGATATATGTGCAAAAAACAGATCTACATGTAACAGATGGTAAATTATTTCTCAAGACGCAATGACCTGACCAAAATATAATTGGCAGGCTCAAGGTGACACACAAGTGTCTTTGATGACATTCTTATGTCAGACAGGTTAACTTTTGTACAGAGGACAGAGGTTTGATATCAAAGACATGGTGACATCTTTATGTCAGAGACAGCTTAACTTAGATACAGAAGACATGGTGGCAATAATGTCAAAGACATGGTGACAATCCTTATGTCAGAGACAGGTTAACTTAGGTACAGAAGACATGGTGACATTGATGTCACAGACATAGTGACATCCTTATGTCAGAGACAGGTTAACTGATGTACAGAAGTCATGGTGACACTGATGTCACAGACATGGTGACGTCCTTATGTCAGAGAGTCAGGTTAACTTAGGTGTATAAAAGACATAGTGGCATTGATGTCAAAGACATGGTGACATTGGGGTCAAATACATGGTAAAATCCTTATGTCAGAGACAGGTTAACTAAGGTACAGAAGACATGGTGACATTGATGTCACAGACATGGTGACATCCTCATGTCAAAGACATGGTGACATCACTATGTCAGAGACAGGTTAACTTAAGTACAGAAGACATGGTGACATTGATGTCAGAGACATGGTGACATCCTCATGTCAGCTACAGGTTAACTGAGGTACAGAAGACATGGTGACATTGATGTCAAAGACATGGTGACATCCTTATGTCAGAGACAGGTTAACTTAAGTACAGAAGGCATGGTGACACTGATGTCAAAGACATGGTGACATCCTTAGTCAGATAGGTTAACTTAAATACAAAAGACATGGTGACTTTGATATCAGACACAGGGAAATCCTCATGAGACAATTTAGCAGGTGACATTGATCAGACATAATGATACACTGGTAGTTCATGGTCAACAATAATTGATGGTCAAACAGGCTTAAATAATCTAGAACAGCCAAAAGTTTTGAATAATGACCCTGTAAAATCCATCAACCATTATTTTCATCTGAAACATTACTATGATCAGTATGGACCCCATTTTGGGCTTAAAAAGCACATAACTTCCTCCAAAAAAGTCTCCGACATATGCCTGCAGAGATTCCAAGGGAGAAAAAAATAATTGCTTTGGACCCCAGGCTTTGGATCAAACTACATTTTCTAATGTAAAGTCATTTAAAAATGCTCCAAAAGGGTAATATTAATCCAAAACATATGACAAATTTGGTTGCTAGACAAATAGACAATTAGATGACTGACCAGTGAAGATGAAAACAGCATAGCAAATAAAAGACATCAATTTGCTACAACCATAATTCCACAAGACATAAAACATCAGCAATCCAGAATAAAGATGCCATTTTTCAAATTAACCTACTTTCAGTACAAACCTGTAAAGATATATGTTTATCCTGTTACATGTCGGAATTAATGCCAAATTATAATCCTCATTAAAAATCCCATGTCAGACTTCACATGCATGGGTTTTATGTATTTTTTTTTTGTTTTTGTTTTAAAGTACAAAGAACGGAAACAACAACTTCAGAAAAAAAACAACAAAAATCAAATTTTTTGGGGGTTTATTTGCTAGAAAAACCTGATGAAATAAAATGACATGAGCTGCTGTTACCATAATGATCTATTTTCTGAACAAATCCCGACCTATTCTAGATTTTATTTAAGTATTTAGAATATTGCAAAGTCAATGCAAGACACTGTAGATGTCTGAAAGGTGAAGCAATTCAAATGAGTGTCAGAGTCAACAACAATGATATGAAAAGCACTTGAGGAAACATTAAAACTCATACCTTATCTCACATGAAACCAACTTAAAACCAAAAGTGAATTTATAAGTTTTTTAACTTTGAAAGAATTGCCTCGGACTGCGAGTTTCAAACCTGGGACTAATATAACAACAATATGTTATATTAGTCCCAGTTTCAAACTGACACAGAACTAATTGAGCTGATATAGACTAACTGCAGTAAAAAGCAAATTTCTAGTTTTTGCTCATGGTACATCTATATTACAAACCTGCTTTTTAGCGGTAAACAAAAGAGCAGAATTTGGCAAAATAAATGTAACAGTAAAAACAACATAAAAAGGAGCAGAAGAAAGTCAGGACTGATATTACTTTTGTGCTTTTTTACAGAAGATAAACATAGCATACCATACCTGTTAACCCTCCCACATTGCGAGAGAGACTCCCACTAATTCATCAAATCTCCCACTTGAGAAGGTTCTCCCATTGTGGGAGACCAA
>MJUU01016053.1:3615-19257 GCA_002080025.1 Modiolus philippinarum | reverse complement strand
AAGTGGTCTAGGAGGAGTTGTTGCCACAAAGTGTGTACCCATATGTCAGAGAGTAAAAAAATCAACCAAAAAAAACCCCAAAAACAAGAAAAGAAAATCTAATCAAATTTTCAAATAGCAGGTGCACAATTGCAATATGTACTGAACATTCTGTGAAAGTTTTATTGAATTTCATCAAGTGGTCTAGGAGGAGTTGTTGCCACAAAGTAGGTACCCTACGGCGGACGGACGAACGAACGAACGGACGGAAGGACGGATGGACGAACGGACGGACAGACACCATGATCACTATATAACGCCCGCTAAAGGGGGGGTATAATAAACCTCTTAATCCAAATTGCAGAAAGATAAAAAATAAAAGTTAATGTGTTGTAAACATTTTATCCCGTAACTGCATAAACCTATTAAAAAACACCACATTTGAATTTAACAACAGATAACATATCCCCTGCAAGAATTATTAAAGAGAATTTCTGTTGAGAAAATTTGACTTTTTAATTTTCCATATTTAAATTTTTAGAAACTTACTTGTAAATAGCTCTGCCCTTATCTAATTTTTTCCACAATATTTCTAGGACTTGAGCACAACTGCTGAGTATAATATTAAAGTTGTGCGTTTAATCAGGGATAAAAGGTCATATCTCTCAAAACGTGTAATGATTAACAAACCATTGTTGGGTACATCTTTGTTGGCAATGAGGTAACAGAATAATAAAAGGTTCTAAAACAAACCATATAAAAGGTTAGGGATATCTTCCACAAGTGTATATGAAATTCCATCTTTTCCCTGAGTGAAATGAGGGAAAAAGACATATAATTTCTCACACGAATGGAAGATATCACACGAATGGAAGATATCACGATCTTCAATTTTGGTCAAATGTAAGAACCTATTCTTCCATAAAATACACCAATCAAATGGGAGGAAAGTAAAACTCGAGTTTATTATGGAAACAAATGTGACATCGAACAAATTGCAGCGTTGGATTGGACATTTACCTGTGTAAGACAGCTTCATGCGACCCTGTCTTCTATGGGCCGTCTTACACGAGAAACATCAATTTATGGAAGAAACTGGATATCTTCCACAAGTCTGAGAAATTCTTATGTCTTATCCCGAGTGAAAATAGGCAAAAATAAAGGGCTACGCAGAGTGCAGCACGATATGACCGCAGCATGTCAACCACTGAAATTTGAACAAGTGTAATTTAAAGCGAATGTGGACACAGTAAAGCTTGATACAGTAATTAGCTGGACACAAAATAGTGAAAATAAAGCTTACAATGAGAATAATTCAAAGAAAAATCCCATCAAAATCTGATTTCACATATTTCTTATAATTGCACTTTTTGCCCCTTTGACCCGTTATAGCTCGGAAACAGAAAGAGCCACGCCAAATTCATTGCCATAATACTTAAAGCTTTCAATGAGAGGAATCAAAAAAAAATTCCATCAAAATCTGATGAAAAATAAAGATTTCACATATTTCTAAAAATTGCAATTCTGGCCCATTTGACCCCTTATAGCTCAGAGACGGAAAGAGCTATGCCAAAACTGTTGACATATTAGTGAAAGAGCTACAATGAAAGAAATCAAAAGAAAAAAATCCCATTGAAATAAGACGAAAAATAAAAATTTTAGGTAATCCGCATATTTGCAATTCTGGTCCCGTTGGGCCCTCATAGCTTGGAAAGGAAACAAGTTATCAAATTTCTGATGGTGCAGCACTATGTTAATTATCCTAAGGTATCCATTGCAAAAAACTGCATCAAAATCAGACTAATAATTATGTTCCCTGGTGAGGCCACCTTGGAATGAATTGGATGAAGACAAGCCATATGCAAATTTTGAAGAGGGCCACCCAAAGACTTTTGTGATCAAGTTTGGTGTTAATTTGATAAGTGTTTTCAGAGACTTAATTCTTTTAAAGGGATTTCAATATAAATTGTAGACACAGGATATGTCTCACCCGCCCCATGCGTCACTTGAATTTGCACATTGAATAAGGGCAGCAGCCGTTATAATACAAGAGCTGTCGCCAAATGGCAGACAAATATACCCCCCCCCTCATTGACTCCTGAATCGATATGGTAAGGCAAATGGACACAATACAGGTGTGGACACAATACAAGTATGGACACAATGAGAGTGCCGGTGAAAATAGTGTCAAAATCAGACAAAATTTTTTTTTTTTTTGCATCATATAGTGTCCTTCCTTTGTGTAAATTTTCATCAAAATCCTTCAAGTGGTTTAAGAAAAGTTGCGCTTACGAGTTAATCCATACAAAGGGAATCAAAGAAAAGTAAAAGTCTAATTATCTCCCCTTCCTGGTTTCAGACAACAATTATATTCCTTCATGCACATGTCAATATAGTGTCCTTCCTTTGTGTAAAGTTTCATCAAAGTCCTTTCCATGGTTTAAAAGGAGTTGCGCTTACGAGGAAACCCATACATAGGGAAAAGTCAAAGTCAAATTGTCTCCCCCTTCCTGGTTTCGGACAATAATTATATTGCTTAATGCACATCTCCATATAATATACTTCCTTTGTGCAAAGTTTCATCAAAATCCTTCCAGTAGTTTAAGAGGAGTTGCGCTTAGGAGGTAACCCATAAATAGGGAATCAAAGAAAAGTCAAAGTCAAATTATCTCCCCTTCCTGGTTTTGGACAATAATTATATTCCTTCATGTACATCTCCATATAGTGTCCTTCCTTTGTGTAAAGTTTCATCAAAATCCTCCCCATGGTTTAAGAGGAGTTGCGCTTACGAGGTAACCCATACACAGGGAATCAAAGAAAAGGCAGTCAAATTATCTCCCCTTTCTGGTTTCGGACAATAATTATATTCCTTCATCAACATCTCCATATAGTGTCCTTCCTTTGTGTAAAGTTTCATAAAATCCTTCATGTGGTTTAAGAGGAGTTGTGTTTACAAGAAGTGTTGACAGACAGACGGACAGACAGACAAACAGACAGGGTGATTCCTATATACTATATATACCCCCCCCCCAAATTTGTTTGCGGGGTATAATAATCTGAATCTTTAACTGTGTTAATAACTGTTAACGTGGAAATTTTTGCGTGGGGGTAATTTTCGCTTATTTCGCATTTGGGAATTTTACGCAAATATAACCCCTGCATGAACAGTTTTAATAACAAACGTTTTACAATCGAAGTTTGAAAATCTGCGAATATTATAACCACGCGAAAGGTTTGGCTATGACAACTCGTGAAATTAACCATCAGTGTATTAGATAGTTCAGTGCTGCAGGAGTCACAGTCTGCAACAATTTTTGCTTTACAAGAATCAGACTTGGCAAACATAGTACAGCAATTAAAATCAGTACTTTGAGATGAGTTATCTCATGCAGTAAAGTCATTCCTCAAAGATGAGATAGAAGTGTGTATGAAAATAATGTTGTCTTCATTCAGAAATGAAACAGATATTCTAAAATTAGAAAATGCAAAACTGAGGGCAGATATCGATGCACAAGAATAATATAGCAGGCGTGAATTAGTTAGGGTCAATGGTATTGCCGCGACTACAGGAGAAGATACTACAAATATTGTCACAACAATAATAAAATCATTTGATCCAGAGTTGACGGAGGGCGACGTCATACAGTCCCATAGGGTTGGAAATCCCAACAGGAAACATATAGGCGGTACTCCCAAACCAAGGCAGATAACAGTACACCTAAAGGACACACAAATGAAAAGGAGAATTTTGAAGGCTAGTAAACATTTGAAAGATGGAGAACAATACAAACAATATCAATGAGGACCTGACAAAAACAAGTTAAACCCGGGCTTAAGCTTATGCCAATAAACCTCATACTGAAATTTGAATATGATCCGTCCACTAGAAACAAAGTTATGATGGCCACAGGCACCGACGCATATGCCAACACCAACGACTGTGCCACACCATAATATGACCACATAATTTTGCGGCCGTATAAAAAGTAGAATTTCTCATACAAATGGAAGATATACTGAACTTAAATTTTTGTCAAATATAATAATCTATTTCTTCCATTAAATACAACAATCAAACTGAGGAAAATATATATCTTGCCATTCCTTGTGTAGTTTTCTATTTTGACGTCAAGTAATTAATTGAGTTTATGGTGACATGATTAATGTCAAACAAACTGAAATTAAGCAGAGTAATCCTAAATAAGTGAAATGTGACATTTATCATCAATGCCCTTCCATAAACAGCATCAATTTCGATAATTTTGATAATTGCATTTATATGTATGTACCTTCCATTAATGGTGGTTCATCTTCATAGTTTTCTCCAGAGCCACCAGAATCATAGGCTGGAATAGGGTCAGGGGTCAAAATTGAACCCATATATTGGTCCCTCTGTCCTCCATAAGCATTTGGATCACCATAACTTTGCTGACCATAATCAAACTGTGCAAACTGTCTGTAAGTACAGTAAATACAACACATTATATCAAATTCTGTCCGTGCTTTCAGCATTTGCAATCTCACTGGCAATGGTACAAGTATCATTCTAAAAAGTACATTTTTCATACAGTGACCACAGAGTTAGTAGTCTACTGCATTGGTTTTATTCGAATGTTTATTAAACTATAGGGAAACATGATAGAGAAAAAGGTTTGGGTACCCATAAAGCCGTTTAACCCTAACGCTGGCTTTTGCTAGTGCCGGTACCAACTCCAGCCATCCCAAGTTCCTATCATTAGTAACATTTGTCTCTTTTCTTACATTTGTGTTTTTCTAGTGCAGTTCGCTCGTGAATTGTGTCATGTGATTGTAGTTTTCGGTCATTGTAGGTGTTTACTGTTATCTTTTGTTTGCAATTTAATTTAACAGCAATAATTAATTTTGATAGTAGAGTCTATAAATAGGCAATAAGCTTTCAGGATTTAAATCGCATATCTTTGAGAGTTTCAGG
The DNA here is from genome assembly GCA_002080025.1 of Modiolus philippinarum. Lineage (NCBI taxonomy): Eukaryota > Metazoa > Mollusca > Bivalvia > Mytilida > Modiolidae > Modiolus > Modiolus philippinarum. Next base: position 14,327 of record MJUU01016053.1, on the reverse strand, counting down.
AATTGTACAAAAATTAGATTAATTTTCAGAATTATGCAATTGTATGAAAAAATCACAAAAATATTTGAATGTTTGCAAAAATTTCAAATATTGTTAGTTTTGGATATTTTCAGGAAATTTATCGAAGTTGGAACTCAATTTCTGGAAATTCTCCTTAATAGCAGCCGTGCTTTTTTCATGAATTTTAATCCAAATTTTTTTTCAATGGTTATATTTGAAAAAATATACATTTTTTTGTATCTGAGTTCTGTTTAAGTAAATGCTCTGAAACTCTCAAAGACAAGTAATTTTGGAGAATTCTTGTTAGCAACTATGCTTTTAGGATGAATTTTTGCCAAAACAAATATTTCCAATGTTTAGAATTCAAAAATTATTGATTCCAATTTTGGTAAATTCCTGAAACTCTCAAAGACAAGCAATTGTTATGAATTCTTCTTTGCAATCATGCTTTTTGGATGGTTTTCAGTCAGAACAAATGTTTTCAATTTTTTTTTACTCCAATTTTGGTAAATTTCCTGATTCCTTAAAGACCAGTTAATTCTTTGCATTATACTTAGCAATCACATTTTAGTATTGGCCAAATTATAATGACAGTTGAGTGAGCAGGGGGGACACGAGGTTCAACAGAACCTTCATGAATTATTTCCAAAGCTCGACTAACCCAATTTTACAAAAATCTCCTTTTCTATTGTTTTCTTTAGTAAATATCCTGAATTTTGACCGAAGTGGCTTCCCCTATATCTGCTACCATTCCATGATAATAGTTCAGATATTTTTCAAGAGGAACTGACAGGAAATGTGCATTTTCAAGCAAAATTTTGAGCAACACAAAGTATACTACAGAAAAAATGCATTTACCCACACGATTTACATCAGAAAACATACCCTTGCCTTATCATAAAAGAGCCTATACCATGCCGACCATTGATTGTGCATGCTTGCTTTATTTTGGGATTTATTAATGAACACATCATAGGGATCTTGACCAAAACCCAAATCATAGCATGTTGATCCTTGTGTTTATTTTAGGATGGTTTGATGACATGAATATTACACCTTACAGATTTGACCAAAGATGTTTTCCCTTATACATTAGCATGCTGTCACTTATGATTGTTTGTTGGAAATAAACATCATATCTTACGGATCTTGGCCAAAGTTATTTCCACCCATATCATCGATAGCCTGTTTGCCATTGTTAATTGTTTATTTATGCTTGTTTGTTGGAAATAAAAATCATATATCTTACGTATCTTGGCCAAAGTTATTTCCACCCATATCATAGCCTGTTGACTGTTGCTGCTGATCGTAGTTGTAGTTGTAAAAGCCTTCTTGTCCGAAATCATCTGCCATCTTCCCTTCTCAGGTTACCTGAAAAGTAAATAAGATTGTATTATACTTTTGAATTTAACCATGGCGAAATTATAGACATTGATATAGTGCTGTGCAACATTTAGCAATGAATTCCCATCAAACTGGTGCTAGGGGTACTCTTCAACTTATTATGAGGTATGAGTCATTGTTGAAGGCTGCATGGTGACTTCAAAATGAAGAACAACGATAAAAGCATTTTTCACATTGCTTGGCTTTACCATGTATTTGTATAGACTTTGTCTCATGTACATTTACACCAAATCCTTCATTGTTCAATTTAAATTTAGCAATTTGGACTAACAAGAAGGTTGAATGTATTTTTGCATTGACAGTTTTGGGGAATTTATCAATTGTGGAGAATTTCATACATTCACCAGAAAACTGTGATTGGTTTCATATATACACATGGACATTGTGATTACTATCACATATTATACCTAACAATTGTTGTGCAGGTCACATATATTACTGGTATCCATACAGTTAAAGTGGATATCATATATTTACCGAGACAATTACAGAGAATTTCATATATTCCTCCAGAAAATGTGTTTTTGGTTTATGTTTGAGGATTTACCGTTCTTCAAAGTTCAACTGATTTTCGGAAGAGATTAGATGAATGTTACATCCCAAAGAATTGACCTCCTTCATATTGCTGATGCAAAATCCCATAACTACATGTACACTTGATGAAATCAAGATCAGAAAACAAAACTTCGACTTTCACCAACATACCAAATTTATTTAGAACTCACACAGCTGCAGCAAACAAGGATTCTAGTAAAACCATACAATACTGAAGGTGAAAGGACCCAGTCTGCACTGATTTTTTTCAATAAGGAGGCTTGTTTAGGGGGGTCCCAATATCCCATATCTCAGTAAGTCTGGACAAAAATATCCCTTTGAAAATTGCAGATATCCCATTAATTATTGAAATATCCCGTTTTCCATAGTCAAAATATCCCATATCAAAGTACTTTTTGTCTCAAATATCCCATATCCCATTAACAAATGTGGTAAATATCCCGTATCCCAATATACCCTAAACAAGCCTCAATAAGAATCATGTCCTCCTTTTACGAGTGTAAATAAGTGTAATTAAAAGATGCTTCTTCTAAAGTATATGTACTTGTTAGTACCTATAGGAATCATGAGCAAACTATGACTGATTAATTAATTGTTGTTTTACACCAACTTCAGCACTATTTTTTCTCAATTGTTAGTCCAAACAGGTAGATCTGGCCTAAAGTGAATTTTGCTTCAGTTTGAGGTTTTCTGTACCGTATTATATCTAATAAAAGCTCCCTCCTAATAAATACCCCTCCCCTTTTTTCCAGGCAAAAAATACTAACTTGAATACTTATAAACACAGTTTATCGGCAATATGTACATTTTCTCTTTGATCTTACTGACTGATATTGTCAGTATCTCCATACTGACCTGATACAAGAAAATCTCAGGCAATGATGTCATGAAATTGTCATCATGACTCTTACGATGTTGCCGATAAAAACAATAATGGTAGTTTTGAAGGTCTCGACAAAAAATATCATTAGTATCACAGCTCGTCCTATCGGACTCGCCGCGATACGGTGATTTTTCCTATCTCGACCTTCAAAACTACCATTATTCTATATATATTTGTCATGATATACAATCAAAGGGGATAAAATCCTTTACTGAATGGATTCTGTGAGTAATTTGGCTTTAATATCACATTATAATTACATTCTTTGTTACATCAAAGTTGCTTATTCGAAGTTTCTACTAGTGATTATATAATTTTTACTTTAATTTTGCATGTCTTAATAAACAACCCTAGAGCATTCATTAGGTAAAATACGGTATTAATATTTTAGTGTTTGCATATAGTTTTAAAAATGAAAAAACAACAAAATGGGAGCAGTCGGAAACGACAGCTAATCCCCTCACCTGTAGCAATTTAATTTACAAATCCAGTTAAAGATTCAAAATATTATTTATCAGAAGCAGCATCTCTCTCAATGAAGCATCCACTGACCTAAGATGATTGATGTAGCATCTCATATACTGTAAACTGGGAAATTTTCACGGCAGTTTTATTTTCTCGATTTTCGCGTTTGGAATGGAATGGCGAAAATAAGACGGTGCGAATATACTTGTCTATTTTTGAAGTCAATGGCCAACAATTTGGAAGAGCGAATTCAAAACTGTGTGAACTAAAATCCTGTCAATTTAACGTGAAATAAAGATGACGCGAAAATTTCCCTGTTTACAGTATGAACAGGAACTTTAACCCGAGTCACTGAAGCATAAAATGTAGGTCAGAGTGACCCATTTATCATCTGAAGCAGCATCACTCTCCAAGATGCATCCACTGGCCAAAGATGATTGATGTGCCACATGTAGTTTCTCATATATGAACCTTAATGCAAACTATAACTTCAGTCATTGAAGCATAAAATGTAGGTCAGAGTGACCCATTTATCATCTGAAGCAGCATCAATCACTGACCAAAGATGATTAATGTGCCACATGTAGTTTCTCAGATAAGGACCTTAAGACAAACTTTAACCTCACTCATTGAAGCACAAAATGTAGGTCAGGGTGACCAAATTATCATCTGAAGCAGCATCACTCTCCAAGATGTATCCACTAACCAAAGATGATTAATGTGCCACATGTAGTTTCTCAGATATGAACCTTAATATAAACTTAAACCTGAGTCATTGAAGCATAAAATGTGGGTCAGAGTGACCCAATTATCATCTGAAGCAGCATAACTCTCCAAGAAGCATCCACTGACCAAAGATGATTGATGCGCCAATTGTAGTTTCTCAGATATGAACCTTAATGCAAACTTTAACATGCAAACTTTAACATGAGTCATTGAAGCATAAAATGTAGGTCAGAGTGACCCAATTATCATCTGAAGCAGCATCACTCTCCAAGCAAAGACGATTGATGTGCCACATATAGTTTCTCAGATATGAACCTTAGCGCAAACTTTAATCTGAGGTGGGACGAAAGGACAGACACTTGGACAGGAGAGATGCTATTATATCCCCTCCCCAACTCCTTTGGGCGAGGGGATAAAAAACAAATTATAGGGATTTAATTTTTGTTTTGATGGTTTCAAGCATTTCTGTTTACATTATGAAATTCTCCATATAATAAAAGTGTGTCAGTACATTTTGGTACTTACAATGTACTGTATGGGTCCAATAGTTATTATGTTATCAACTTTAATATTTTGTCAATAAATAATTTGATCTTGGTGCCAGTGAAAATATTCTAATCCTATTTGTCATGAATATAAATAATTCTAATTCTAATTTGATGAAAACAATTTTTGAGGCAAATACAAATAATTATTTGATGTGACATTTGGTGAAAATAAATAATTTGATTGAGACAGACATGAAAATAAATAATTTTTCTAGGTAAAAACTCCCATGAAACAAAATCTCCAAAAAATAAATGGTTTTACGTATATACCAAGCCATGCAACAAAAATTTCATTGCCGTTCTTCATCTTGAAGTCACTATGAGGCCTTCAACTAGAGCATGTCGAAACTGGCGTTGTCGGAAGGGCCCTGCAATTTTGATCCTGAAACTCTGGGCAAAAGTAAAATTGAAATAAGTGTGGATTCACGTTTCAGGGCTCATCACACTTCAAAAGAAGAGGGAGACTTGAAGTCTCCCTCAGGGTACAGATAGGGAGACTTCAGAGACTCGTTTAGGCGTACAGTACAACCAGAGACTTGCCATGATATATCACTGTGGTAGATGTATCACTCTCCGTTATAATAGTGAAATGTGAATATTTCATTTCCTGTTTGATCTATCAACATGCTTTCTTTTGCATTTAAAGTCCACCATGCCCACTTGACATGCAAAAGAAATTATGTAAAAAGATCAATTAGGAAAAAAGATATATTCATTTAAAAATTTAGAGTGCAATGTCTATCACAGTAATTTATCATGGCAAGTCTCTGGCTGTACTGTAACTAGCTATCCGCAACTGAATTTACAAGACTACATATTCTGAGTTTTCTCATTATGCATACCAAATTTTCAACAATGGCAATGAATCAGTTTTAATCATTCAAATTTTATTGATATTTAGTGATCTACAATGTAGATTCAGTTTTTTAAAAAGGTCTTATTTATTGCTGTATCAATTTTATGTTCCTTTTCCCCAAAAAGCTTAATGTTGGAGGTGCTCCTAAATTTAAGGTAGATTAACATGACATAAATTTTCTTTTGTTTATCATCACCAGTAGATTGGTACAGTAGCTTATCACTCAGTTGCAAAGAGACTGTTGCCAATCATCTTCATTCCTTTTTGAATGGTTCTCCAAATAATGAGAGGGATCAACATACAAATTGCAGATTGTTTACGTTTTGGGACCTATATATAGAACAATTCCCATTAGAGATATGTAGTTGAAACCTAAATATTTAGAGCAATTTTCAATGAATTATTTGATAAATGTATACTACAAAGCCAATTATTCTTGATTTAAAAACCATGAGATGATATAAACAACATTTAAGCTTTGCAGAACACAGGAATAAGCTTAAGAAATCTTATCAATTTACTTCCTTGTTAACGGAAATAGAAAGGACTAAAATTAGAATTATAAAAATGTTCAGGGTGACTTGAAATCGCTTTTGGGAACATCTTTAGGCAACTTGAAGCACAACAGGGTGACTTAATTGCCCTAATCACCCAGTTTGGTGAGCCCTGAGTTTTGATTGACACACTAATGTGTTGACACAGTTATTTGCTGGACACAGAGATTTAGAGATTTATTTGACGAAAATTACATGTAGCAGACGACACTGGGTTTCATTAGGTTATACAAAATTAAGTGTTACAATCCCAAACTTATGACATGTGACATTTCCTATGGGTATAGAATTGATTGTGAATTTCCTGACATTTTGTTACACAGGAATAAGCTTAAGAAATCTTATCAATTTACTTCCTTGTTCCCGGAAATAGAAAGGACTAAAATTAGAATTATCAGAATGTTCAGAGCGACTTGAAATCGCTTTTGGGAACATCTTTAGGCGACTTGAAGCACAACAGGGCGACTTAATTGCCTGAATCACCCAGTTTGGTGAGCCAATGTTATACGCAGACTATAAAGCAGAAATTACCAATGATGGAAGAGCAGATGACTATGATATTGAGACTGTCAGATTGTAACAGTGGATTCATTCTGGCAGTGTATATTCCTTCCTTTTGGATAAAATGCAGTAGGGTAGAATATCCACAACATCTAATTGACCAATCACACTAGAGTACTGACTGTGACGGAATAAACATCAAGGTGGAAATACAATAGGCTGTTTATATACACTGGAAACACTGCACACCGGAAAGAAAGTACGCTTACAAGATGAAAAGCATCTTCCCCAAGTCGAGTGTTGCTGGAGGTCCATGTCATTGAGAAATGACATGGTCCCCAAACATTTGACAAGATGGATGAGGAGGAACCTAAAGATCCTGTAAAAGTTACAGCAATTAAGTAAACCTAATCAAGAAAAATACTGAGGACTAGGGCCATTAGGGGATTTTGGGGGCTAAAAAATAGTTATTTAGTGTTATAAATGCGGTTTTACATGAAATATAAGGGAAATCTTGAGTGCAATACTGTTTTGCCGGGTATTGAATCTTAAGCTGGTTTAAGTCAGGTAGAAGTGACATACAGTTAAGATGACAGTTAAAAATTGTCTTTGCAGTGCGTCAACGTGTTATTTATTTTTCCGGAAGTGAGTTTCGGGCTCGCTTTTAATTCTACTTCCTTTCTCTGGCCTTTTCCGGTTTTTGACCAAGTCAGGTGCGCTGAAATAAATAAACAGTTTCCATCTATAAAAATCGAAGCGATTAAAATGTCATCATGTCATCAAATTACTTCTTTATGTTCAGTAAATATGCCCAATTAATTTTTGACCGAACGGATTGAAAAAGATTCATATTTTAGTAGAGAAAGAAACATAGGAGGACCCTAAGTATCTATCTTTATGGCCCTACACAGAGACATTTTGTTCTTTTATAAACATAATGCCCTTGGATGAAGGTGCTAGGGTAGATTAACACTCGAGGTAAAAATTATCACCCGAGACAACGTCGAGGGTGATAATTTTTCACCGAGTGTGTTAATCGAACTAACACCTTCATACACGGGCATTATGATTTTTATTATACTGAATGCTTATTGTACAATATGTCTGAAAATCATAATTCTGAAAATTATTATAAAAATATTTTTTTATGCAACATCAAAAACACATAAACAAATAGTCGATCGGCACTGTTACAGCTTTGAACTGTAGCCAAATCGCTTTAACTCCAATAAAATTTGTGACAATTTAATTTTTATTATTAGGTTACTTTTATTTTACTAATGAATACATTTAAAACAAAGTCAACTTTACTTGTTGTTGTCAACAACAAAACTGACGAGAAATAAGAATCTGTATACATGGGTTGCACATCTTTTCCAATCCGGAATTGACTCGTCATATAGACGAGGTCATCTGGGGTCAACCGGAGGAAAAATGACATCATCCAACGTTGGAGCAAGGGACGGATATTTTCTACCAACGAATCTTACGTTGTTATTCAACATGTGGGTAAAAAATCGTATTCAACTAACAAAGAAATCCACGAGGAACATTTCCAACCCACAAAAAACGAAACTTGAATGGAAATGAAGAAATTACTATCTTCGTCTATCAGCGTCTTGGAACCAGTTTTGTACCAGATTACTCCTTGTTTGGCTAAAATAATGAGCGATCCCGCAAATGCGCAATTGGTGTATACATCAATGACGTCATCGATCGGAGCGGGTGTTAATTTTAACATTAACACCCGTTGCTAATGATTAACACATGTTGCTAAGGATGGGTGTGGCTTATGAAGCGTTAGTGAAAATTAACAAATGCCGATTATCCAATGAAATAAACAGATAATGTAAGAAATTTGCATAAAGTATAATAAACCAGAATACCAGAGGCTGAATTTCATAGACCCCATGCCCAATGGCAGTTATTTTATAATTCTCGATAGTTTCTTAAAATTAAATGGTGTTATTAAAATTTTCCCTAATATCATATTAGGGAAAATTTTAATAATAGGAACAACCTATGGAAAGGCGTCAAGAGGAAAATCACACTTCATAAATTCGGGAAGGTCACAATTAATTTGAAAATGTCATATGTCATAAGTTCAGGAATGTCGCAATTAATTTTCTGTAAATGTTGCATTTCAAGTTGAGGATCGTCATACTTAATTTTGTAAAACCTACAATGACCCCTAATGTCGTCTGCTACATGTTCTCCCCATTGGTCATTTTTGGATACGAAGATAAAGCTATCTAAATTTTGATATCAATACAGAAGGTTGTATTCAAAAAGTTTTCCAATGAAAAATATTGCTTTTTTATCTTAATATTTTTATACTGCATACCTTCTCAACTATCTGCTAAAACAAAATTAAGTTGCAGTATACATCATGAATACGAAAAACTGAAAAACTAGGCAGATTTTCTTGATCAGCGTATCAAGTCCTATCATTAAAAACAACCTCTCTACATATAGAAGGGCTTGACACCCTTTATAATGACAGGCCAGGGGCAGGGGGGCAAGTGGTTAAGGCACTTGACTACAACCACATGGGCCTTCGCCAAAGTGAGTTCCAATCGCACATGATTCAAGGTTTCAAGGCAACTACAAGCTACATGTACTTAAGCATGGGGTTTCACAAATTTTCCAGCTTGGAACTTCGGGCTTTCTTCCTCCACAAGCCTTACAACCATGCCAAAAGCTCAATTGCCAACATGGCTAAATGGTTGTAAATTTGGCTGTGGGTTTAAAAAGCTTGAATAGAGCTTGTGTTCATTGTTGACTTGTTATGGCTGAATGCCTATAATCTCCAACGTTGAATAAAACTTACCTTTATGACAAAATGCAATGCTTTCTGAAAAATTCATGTACATATGAAAGCATGTTTTAAACTTCAAAGTTGCTTATCTTCAACTAACCCGAGCCGCCGTGCGCGGTCCCGGCTGAAGAATAGGCCCGCAGCATCCTCTGAGCTTGGAGTAGGAGCCATCCTAACAGAGGACCCCGAGGGAACCCCGGGATATAGAAATAGGACCCAGTATCTCCGGCTTGCGGGGTGTGACCCCTCCTAAACGGAGGCTGACCCCGAGGGTCCCGGGATATAGAAATAGGACCCATTCCGTGGTTGTGCGGGATTAATAAATACACAACCCATCTTTCGGATGGGATGTAAACTCAGGTCCACGTGTTGGAAGAAATGCCACGCTTCCTGCACGTTAAAGAACCCTTGTAGCAAGCTNCCCACACTTTATTTACAGAAAAACATTTCAAGGATGCATGAAATTGGAATACCGCTTGTGTTTTGTGTAAATATTCACGATACAATGGTCAAAATCAAGTGAAAACAATCATATGGTTTGTCAATAAAATTGCAAATGGTGAACTTCCGGGTTGTATAAAATTCGGAACCAGATCGGAGAAAAAACTTTCCGGATTTTGTATCCTCTTTATTCTGCAGGCACCTTAAAATTGTCAATGCACATTTACTCATTAAAGAACTGTGCAACTGAAGGCAACAACTTTAACATGAATTCATGGTTGTTTCTAACTGCCTGCCTGGTTTTCATCAATATATCATGTATATAATATGTTTCTGGTGTTATTTAATATGGTTGCAATATATAAAAATATGAAATTTTGCAAAATCAAATAAAATAAATGAATTTATCTAAATTAACATCAGTTATAAAGATTCATATTACAATTTCCCAAAATTCATCTTTTGCCGATAAAAAAATTCCCAAATTGGATTAAAATGCCATTTCCCAAAATACCCTGAAAAATCCCTGTACAGTAAAACCTATATTGATGTATGGAAGTGAAATATTGGGAACGTTCAACACAGATTCAGCAAATTGCAAAAAAGAAGGTACTTATTTCTGAGAAAAAATATACTTTAATGATATAACAGAACAGTCACATGTTAAATTTCTGAAATATATACTTGGTGTTAATAAAAAAGCTACCGTTTTTGGTGTGTATTACACGCACATATTTTCCCCCAGAAAGGTCCTAGAGAGAGGGGATGCGTTTTATACATGCGAACTTCAAAAGACCATTTTTAAGGCAGGTTCTCTGCCTTCTAGCTGTCGGGTAAAAGCCATCTTGAAAAAAGTCTGTTTCAACCAGACTCTTACATTAAGGAGACTATATGAAAAGAATCGGAATGATCCAGACTATCGTTAAAAACGCGTACGGCTTACCAGTTATTCATACGAAGG
>MJUU01016049.1:21176-113727 GCA_002080025.1 Modiolus philippinarum | reverse complement strand
TTTAATATAGCCACACTAAAAATAAAGAATCTGTAATATATAATTGCATAGAAAAGCGTGACAAAAATCATATACAATATAAGAAAAATGCTTTAAGATGGTAAACAGGAAAAATTAAACAGCAGACAAGTGTAATTCATTACACTCCTACCTTAGAGCAGGAGTATAAATAAAAACGCAGATAGATTTCTTTAAAAACCGTATTTTAGAAATTAAATCCATTTAATCATTTGACATTTCGTAGTTTGAAGAAATATACACCTCTTTTTATATGCTATCTATCTGGAGTTTTCGGTTAAACGACTGCTATAATGTTCAAAAATTTACTTTCTTGTTTGCTCCGCCGTTCATGGAAGTTGCAAAAAAAAAGTTAAATTTTCGAAGTGGCCACAGCCTTCGACCAAAATATGCTCACTGGAATTTACTTTAACTATTGTTTTTCCATTCATTCAAGATAAAAAATATTTTGGTCGAAGGGTGTGGCCAAACTGAAATTTGAGAAAATATGTTGGAAATATACCGATTTTTCTCAAAATCTCCATACTTGCGTAAACGGCAAACGTCATAACCCTTTATGACTTCATCGAAATGCGAGTACGAACTACATACGAAACGATCGATACATATGGATGGAAATGGTGACCTATTAACATTAATATGTGACAATTCAATTTTGGTCAAAATACTGGGCCATTTTTGGTCCTTTGTGGCTCTACTCCTTTCAGGCTTTACTTTCACAATAAGATGAATCTAATGATTGATGATTCTAGGACGAATTTACTTGAATCTTGAATCTTGAAGAATTACTGCTTCACTGGGGTATGGATCGTTAATATAATCCCGAAGAGAGGCAGCAGGAACGGAAATGCAACACCAAAACATTTGGCAGAACAATTTGCGATCTGGGGATGATATACACGATATTTGTAAGTCATTGCAGCAGAAAATCGATTTTAACATCAATACATTTCTGACTTTTTGAAACCAACAATAGCTATTTTTTGTTTTGCTCATTCGAAACAATGAGAAATGGACATGGATTAATTCATATTACCCACTATTAGAGATCTTGTATAAAAGAAGTATCGAAACGTATAAATCTGTCGACGTATGTATCTGCTGTATCTAGGATAATACTACAAAGCATAGCCAGCAATCCCGATAGTCGATATTTTTTTTCTCGAAGAAAGACTTCTTTTCATGTACTGAAACAAGATATTATATAAATCACATAATATGTGAAGCAGAGTTTTCTATCCAGTTACATGTTTGCTGTCTAAAATCATTGAAAATCATTGCTGTGAGATATGAGATACAAATAGGTGAAGCATCGAACACATCCTTTTATATCGTCACATATCGAACACACATTTTTAAAAACAATTACATGTATACCGAAAAGGCCCTTTGATTATAGCTATATAGAGTGTACGGTTGTACATCACTGTATTATAAGCTGAATAGTAAATGCCCAATGAAATCAATTAAAAAATCAACAGATCGGTATAATGTATTAAGTAGATAAAAATTATTAAGTAAAATTGACATGTTTAAAAAGTCGGTTTTTAGGAAAATTGTGTCCGTTGCGTAAGAAAAGTTGGATAGACGTCTTTATATTGTTGTTTTCTCCCGAAATAAATTGATTTCAATTGTCTGGTATTTTGACAATGTTCAATATCAGTGAAATTTGGTAAGAATTGCCATGCATGTCACTCTCGACTTTTATTTTTTGGAATTGCCACATCCTTTGTTAATTCGGTATTCTACTGCTGTTGTCAATGACAATCCCTGCTTTTTCCTTACATTGTGTTTAGCCCACCTTGCTATAGAAAGGGAGTGATTTTGCTCTCGCGTCGTGGTAATATTTTCATGTAAATGCACCGTGCTATTTGGAACCAAACTTAATCACAATATTCCTTAGTATGTCCCCTTTTTAAAAGTATATATGCAGGTCTGTACTTCTTCCAAGATGGCTGCTGGCGGACACCATAGTTTAAATTTAGACTTTCTGGGTAAAATCTTTCAAAGATCTTTTTTTAACCAATTAGTCCAATTAACCCAAACTGGTCCATAGATAGCCTCTTCTAACCATATCTCATATAAGATGCATGTCCGACCGTGTCTCATGTACGATGGCCGCCGGGGAATATAGTTTAGCATAAGAACCTATGGAAGACACATTATAAGATCTTATCAGAAACTGTTAGTCGAATTTCAACAAATATCAGTCACAATGGCCCCTTTCAAAACGTTATACGGCAGATTCGTACCTCATTCAAGATGGTCGCAAGCGGAGCATAGTCTAATATTTGACTCATTTCAAAATGTTATTAATATCTCTGTATTCCCCATGGCCAAGGTGAGCAATACAGGCTGTCGAGACCGTTTTGTTGTCATTAAGCGCCCCCACCCCATTCAGGGTTTTTATTCATTTTAACATTTCTAATTACAACAAGTTAATTCCATTGGTTTCAATTCTTGGCTTGCCAGTTTTGCCTTTTCCGAATCTGTGATTTTTTTTGCTTGAACCATACGACTGATTAACGTAATCTTTATTTGTTGCTTGATAAATAGAGTTTCCAATGGTAACAATAGGTTGTCTCCCTGGTTTGTCACCGTATCAAATGATTTCTGTTACATTGCGTAAATGCCTCAAATGCTTTTGGTGTTGTTATTTCTTTGTTCAAATAAATTTCTATCAAATATTAAAAAATATTATAAAATATATTTTATATAATACACTGTTATTGGTTAACATGAAAAGTAAAATCAATTCAGGTATATATAGTACAGAACGTGTTAGTTTTGTTTTCATACTGTTTTTCTACCTAAAAATACCTTAAATTACCACTATTAAAATTTATGTCTTCTTGTTTTCGCTCTTTATTAAGTGTCTATTAATGCATAAATCATTAATGTACAGTAGGGTCATAACCTCTCGCCAAGTTAACTTGAACCAGTCATAAAAGCTCTTCTAACTTTACTTAGGACCGTTTTCAAAATAACTTAGACCATTCAAAGAGCAGTCATAAAGCTACTTTATGTTAACTTTAGAACTGTTCTAGAGCCCTGACTGCTCTGACCTGTTTTGGTCATAGAATCCTGACTGCTTTGATCTGTTCTGGTCGCATAGCCCTGGCTGCTCTGACCTGTCATGGAATCCTGACTGCTCTGACCTGCCATAGAGCCCTGTCTGCTTTAATGTTACAGCAATGGAAACGTTCAACATTCTCAAATTAGCGTTCACCGTGTGCATCGTGTGCACTCATCGTGTTAAGTGTATGCGTGTATCATGTAACGTTCTCCGTTCATTGCGTGTTTCGTGTAATGTTCTCCATTCATTGCGTGTATTCAAAAGTCCATATTTTATAGATATATTTGCCCGTTTTCTTTGCCCAGAAAAATTATTTATTTTCATGAAAATTTCGAACAAATAAATTATTTATTTTTCTCTGGGACCTGGGACTAATATAAGTCCCAGCTGGGACAAAGATTAAATTATTATTATTTACAAAATTGCCCAATCCCGGACCCCTGAAAATCAACTGGTCGTCCCTTTATTTCTATTTTTTAATAATAGCTAATAAAGGTAATATAGCTTTTTACAACCGTAACTTTACAACTTTAAAACATATATATTACCATATTAACGTATAGAGTATCACATGTTTTGGGCTTGTATACTATTCATGAAGAAAACCTGCCTTTTCCTATATAATTTGGGTTAAATTGCAGCATGTTGAAATTTTGCGGGCATCAATATAATATAGAATGAAGAAAAGGAGTAGGGGCGATAAGGGCCGTATTTGGCCTGAAAAATAAATTTGGTTGAATTCACAGAATTTTCTCGTTGAAATATTCTGTGGGTATGGCTTTTTAGTAAACAGTAACAGTTCTCAAATATTGATGCATGATTACTGAGTTTTTAAGTGTAGAAGAAGGGACAAATTGAAGATTCTGTCGAAAAATTGCAAATTTGACCAATTTTGACTACTTTTTCTGTAAAGAAAATATAGAGCACATGCAAGAACCACAAAAATATTTATCTGAGAGGTTAAATTTATTTGTACCAGTAAGTTGGTAAAATATCTAGTTGGTTCTTGAATGTACTCGATATTTCCGGTCAGGCAAAATATCAGTACTAATTGTGACGTCATTAGTTCTAGCTTTGGTATTATGATCCAAATTTGAACGAACATAAAATCAAATTGAGGTGCAACTTAGAAATTCACTGGAATCTTGGGCCAAATCAACTCCTTATCGCAACTTGTCATTTGCCTTTTATTATATATTTTAGGTCAAATTACAGAGAAGTTGAAGTATTGCGGGCATCATATAATATCGAATGAGGAAAATCTGCCTTTTCTTATATATTTTAGGTTAAATTACATAAAGATGAAGTATTGCGAGCATCGATATAATATCGAATGAAGTAAATCTGCCTTTTCTTATATATTTTAGGTTAAATAACAGCAAGTTGAAGTAATACAGGCATCGATATAATATCAAATGAAGAAAATCCGCCTTTTCTTTTATATTCTAGGTAAAATTATATTAAAATGAAGTATTGCGGGCATCGATATAATATCGAATGAAGACAATCTGCATTTTCTTGTATATATTTTAGGTTAAATTACAGCAAGTTGGAGTATTGCGGACATCGATATAATATTGAATGAAGAAAACCTGCGTTTTGCTTATACATTTTAGTTGGAGTTTTGCGGGCATCGATATAATATGGAATGAAGAAAATTTGCTTTTTCTTATATATTTTAGGTTAAATTACAACAAGTTGTAGTATTGCGGGTATCGGAGTAATATCAAATGAAGACAATCCGCGTTTTCTTATATATTTTAGGTTAAATTACAGCAAGTTGGAGTATTGCGGGCATCGCTATAACATTGAATGAAGAAAATCTGGTTTTTTTTCTTATATTTTTAAGGTTTAATTACAGAAAGTTGAAGTATTGCGGGCATCGATATAATATCAAATGAAGAAAATCTGCTTTTTCTTATGTATTTAAGGTTAAATTACAACAAGTTGTAGTATTGGAGGCATCGGTACACCTCTTCTGATATTTGATGTTTGTGGCTGTTTGCAGCATATTTTATTTACTACAGGACTGATTTTCATTTAGTTTTACTTATTAATTTATCTAATTGTTTGTTTTACAAAATGACGGAAATTTACAATTTTCGAATACATTAAAGTGACTCTTTTCTGATAGTTTTGATATGGTTACCATGGTTACGGCAAAATTGAAGAAAATTGCACTCAACGTGTAAAAAATTTGGGCGTTCGTCGTGTAAGTCGTGTGCGTGTGGTAGAAAATGTGGGACGTATCCATCGCTGTATCAAATTTTGAGTATTTACAGTTCTTGTATCGTTTTTAAGGTCTTTACGACTAATCAGGATTCTATGACAGGTTAGAGCGGTCAGGGCTCTATGACTGCATGGTCACAGCAGTTAGGTTTCTATGACTGCTACAAGTTAACTTCAAGTTAACTTAGGACTGTTCTCATGACTGCTCCCCAAGTTTACTTGGACGAGAGGTTATGTCTGCACCCTACTGTGGTTCCTATACATGTTATTTCTATGATTTCTAAATTTTTAATTTTATTTTCCCAGCAATGCTTTAATTTCTAACATACTGCATTTTGTATAAAGCCTGTGACTGGTTGCAGTTATGTAACTATACGTCCTACTCGACCCGGTTATCAATTAATGAAGGAAAGATAACAGGAAACACCTGCAATTGCCAAACACTACAATTACATGTCACAATCAACCAGGGAACTGCACAAAAAAAAACATAAAATGACAAAAAACAAACATAAATAACGATAGGAACTCGGGATAGCCGGACTTTGTACTGACACTGGCAACAACCAGCGGTAGGGTTAAACCGGTTTATGGGTACCCAAACCTCCCTTTTCTCTATTCCGTTTTCACATACAAATAAAACCCAATACAGGTACAGTGGGAGCAGAAATACCTCTCATAAAGTTAACTTGAAGCAGTCATAAAAGCTGCTCTAAGTTAACTTAGAACAGGTATCAATTCTGCTCTAGAACAGCTCTAAGTATCCTCTAGAACCCTGACTGCTCTGACCAGACATGGTCATCGCTAGAATCCTGACCGTTTTGGTCAAAGCCATGACTGCTCTGACCTGTTCTACCCATGACCGTTGTACTTAAGTCTGTTCTGGCCATGACCGTTCTACATAAGTCTGTTCTGGCCATGACTGCTCTCAGCTGACCTGTTCTGCCTATGACCACTCTCATAATCGTTTCTAAACTTTTTGAAAAAAGCAAATCATTTTAAGATTCCCATATAGTTTTCTTTTAATTAATTGTGAAATGAAGCTACCATTCACAATAACACAAGGGTCATATAGGAGAAAAAACATCAATCATGCTTTTTGAATAAGCAGAGAGCCAATAATTTTTAGAAAATGAAATGAAAATTTAATATTTTGATACTTTGACGAACCCTATGCATTTTATATTGAAAATTCGTGTAGATGTAGCTTGTTTGGTCACGTGAATTTTCGGATGTCCCCATTTTCTTGGCATGATATACGTATAACCCTGTAACGAGCTAATGCAGGACTTTCGAGTGAAATGTTTGTGACCAAGAAACTTCTTTCATTACACAAAAAATCAAAACATTCAGCCAACATGAGCAACATGAGGACACATTAATTAACTTATCACTGATGATTAAAAGGTTATTACATAATTTATTTGGTTCCCTCAAGGCCCATTGGCGGATCCAGAAGGGGTACCGGGGGTTGGAACCCCCTTTTTTCCTGGACGATCATGTATTTATTAATTACTACCCTGATGTTTTAACAAGAAAAACCCCCAAACAATTTCGCGCTTCGCTCCACTCGGCGAAATCTCCTTTCGTTTCCAACTGGAACCCCTTTTCTAATTGCCTGGATCCGCGACTGAGGCCAATTGTGTTTCTCCAATTAAGCAGTCATTTTGCACATGTTACGATAAATTTCAAGTTATTTATTTGTTTGTTTCCTTTATGAGGTATGTGAGAACAAGGACGTAAATATACGTCCTTGGTGAGAATCAATTTTTTCAATATGTAGGAACAGTTCTGAGTCTTTCGATTAAGTGTGATGTTTATAGTTTATCGATGTTTTCAATTACCATTTTTTTGAAAATGTGTTTTGCAATAAAATTGTCTCTTGTGTATACAAATTTGATATTCAACCAGCGGAACCAGTCTTCAGAAAAAAGTGGTTCCGATGAGGTTCAAGACATTTTCTTTGCCAAGTTTCTTGTCAAAATTCCGCACGGAATTTAATAAAAAAAGGAATAAGAAAAAAGGGTTTTGGGATGCAGCCATTTGATATTCGGGGGAGCTTGGGGATTTGAAAAAGTAAAGTTATTTCATTTCATATCTATCTCGGCAAAATTACTTATTTTCGCTAAATTTAAGGCCAAATCATTTTTTTTATATGTCGCGAAAAAAAAAATTTCTATTCAAAACAAAATAAAAAAGTCGAATTTACATAACTACCTGTTAAGCTTCAGCGTACACCCGTAGGCATGACATGCTGTATACTGTATATGCAGCATATGAGTAAACTGTGTAATGTTACATTGATACATGGAATTTGCCCCCTTCAAACCGACAACGAAACTAAAAATATTATTTAAATCAAGATTTGGACATTCAGATTAAATCAAGAAAGAGAAAATAATTCTTAAAAAAGGAAAATATCATAAAATTTTATAAAAAAATAAATATTATAAATGAAAGAAAAAGAATTTTTTTTTTTTTTGTGGTTCGCGCTTTCCATTCATTTCTCACAAACTTATCTGCATCAGTGAAAGATGTAGATGTGTTGATTTCAGCAATTTGTATGCCCTTCCTGGATACTACTGAGCTTACGATCATTTTCGGGATATTTGCCTTTATCTGGGACTAATAATGTAATATTAGTCCCAGCCTTTATGTACAGTATTTTTTGCGGGTTTGCTTGGAGATTGAAGGAGTCGGTTTTATACGCTCTACAATCCCTATGTATCTTGTTTTATACTAGTATCCACCTAAAACTTTAAAAATTTACTTGACTTGTCTTGAATTTTTCTGGTCGAGTTAAACAAAATTTGGTGTTTACTTCTTGCTTTTTTATCTCTTGAGAACCCAGGGATATTAAACAACGGCAGTAGAATACCGAAGGAACAAGGGAAGCGATGACTATAAAAATCGAAGTCCAAAGACATGGCAGAAACTGTAACAGATAAAAACAAAGACAAAAAAGGACGTGAGACAGCTACAATGCACGGAAATAATTGAGGAAATTTCGACTGCACATCAAGGACGTAATATTCGTCCTTGCGCACACTAAAATTTAGTTCTTTATTCGTTTAATTTTTACAAATTTCATTTTTGCAATTTGGCAGTTTTTGTCAACTTATCTCTATTCATTTAACATATTAGTTTTAGTTTTCGTAGAATATGGAGTTTTCATATGAAAGCTGGACGGAATGTCTAGTACCAGTAAAGGAGGAAGTTTCTACCACCAGTCAACTCACTAAACTTCTTAATGCCAAAATTCCCACAAATTTTTGTCACCTTTCTCCATCCCCTTTTCCGCAATGTTCCGTTGTACTAGACCCTTCTCCCGAAGAGAGGGTGTAACTGCATCGATGTCCGTTAAAAATATAAGTGGATACATATCTATGGATAATGCAGAGCTTTCGAGTTTACCGACACAATTCTCTGCTTACATCAAAAGTACCCGTGTAAAGGGCAAACTCCATCTGATGAGCAAATGTATGAACCTAACAAGAATACCTTCTGGTACCAGATTCCCTCTTAGATAGTATATAGAAATATAGAGGCGTCTCGTGAAAGATATGAAATAAAACGATCATGCGTTCTTTGAAATGTTCACTTATTCTACATAAAAAAGCATGGTCACTTTTCCTTGTATTTATTTCATTCATGTTGTATATAAAATTACCTGTTTAAACCGTCTGAAGAAGATTTGATTCATTCGCAAAATTTCATTCAGCATACCAATTTTGTGAATGAATCAAATCTTCTCCAGACGGTTTAAACAGGTTATTTTATATACAACATCTTAACCAAATCAATTCAAGTGCATTTTCAAACGTGTAATGTAGATAACGATTCATCATTGGATGAAAGTTTTGATGATTTCACAATTTTTGTAGGGTTTTGTTAAATTTCGCTGCATAGCATTCAAGAACCAAACTAAACTGATTGCTACTTTGAAGGGTAAACTTTTATATACTTTTAAATAGCTTAAATGGACACAAAGGGTCATTTGCAGCAATGTTCGACTGCTAAAGGACCGACCATTTAACTTTTAACATTTATGCGTGTGGTAGAAAATGTGGGACGTATCCATCGCTGTATCAAATTTTGAGTATTTACAGTTCTTGTATCGTTTTTAAGGTCTTTACGACTAATCAGGATTCTATGACAGGTTAGAGCGGTCAGGGCTCTATGACTGCNTGGGGGGTGGCTATGGATTTTTTCTAGAAAAATATTTTGGAGCTGATTTTATGTAAAAAAATATTATGGCTCCCATGATGAAAAAAAATTCTGAAGGAGGCTTTCTGCCCAAAAAAAATAATGTTAATTTTGATAAAAAAAATAGTTTGTTGATACACGTAAAAAAATTAAACAAATTAATAAAAAAATTATATCCAGAAAAAAAAAACCATAACCCCCCCCCTTTTCAGGTTAAATGGTCGGTCCCTAATATGCCAGGAAACATACAAGTGTGATGAAACATATATTGATGAAATGATTCTAGAAAGTACACGTACCAAGGACCACCTTACACGATTTTCGACAACATTGCTTATTTTGAAAATAGCCCAATATGTGAACAAAATTCACGGCAAAATGGCCATACCTATTTCTCCTTCTTTCAGTGTAATTGTTATAAGAATCAAATGAAGTTTAGTAGACAGTCAAAATTGATTCTAAAATTTCAAATATTTTGTAATTATGGCATTGTATACAACGCAATATCTGCTGTTAAGTACGCCTTATCTGGTGTTCAATAAACTTAAAAATGTCTAATTTGCGCAACTAAATGTGCACCTACGTGTGTGCACAAAATCTATTCGTCCGCGCATGGTCGGTGCAATTCTTTTCACCTTTTTCGTCAAAATCGATTTGATAGGGCAATATGACGACAGCTTCAGTGTCAATTTAAAATGCCTTTTCTTTGATTTGTCAAAGTACAGAATCTTTTACCACAAATTCTACTTTTTGATCACTCATATTTTATTTCCCTGTAAAACTTTTTTATATGAAAACTTGCAAATTCTAAATTAAAAAAAATTAATTGGTAAAACCTAAAGAGTATCTCCATCGTGCATAGATCCGGTCAGATCAGTATCGGGATACCTGTGTTACTTTATGTGCAGTCCTTTGTGCTATATCTTGTATTTTGTACTAAAAGGAGACATATTTTAGACTGTGTTCGGCGATTTCCATGGTCACCTCATGATTATTTCTGATATAGATAATCGTTTTGTAAATTCAATACTGAAACGTTTGAATGTTCATTTATAAGATTCATAAAATTCTCTAATAATTCTTCGAACAACAAAAAGCCAACAAATATTCCTACTATGTCTAAGAAACAAGTTATAATTTAATAATTTATTAATAAATATGTGTATTATTCCATACTCAAAAAACTTACAAAAGAAAAATGCATGGCCAAACAGTTTGAATTAAATTGTTTAGTATTGCTCTGACATAATAAAACTATGTTTCTTTGGACTGTTTATTATTTAATTTCTTTATATTTGTTTGTCTTGACATTTATGAGGGCGGGCAGGGATGTCTTTCTCCTTTCACCTGTCCTTTGCTCCTTTCTCCTGCCTTTGTCTCCTTTCTTTTGGTCTCCCCTTCAATTTCTCTTCTGCCTTTCTCGTCCCTTTTCTCCTTTCTTTCGCAACGTCAAGGCTCCCAGTCTCCCTTAACTCTTCCTACGCCACATTTATAGACCTTTATATAATCAGAGACATATGTCTCTGACAGAATTAACTATATTTAAATACAGATGCATAAACCACGACATGGCACTCTCTTTTACTCCTTCAATACATGTATAATTAAAATGTAAATAATCTCGCGCCTGATTGACAATATCACTTCCTAAAAAATCGGTAATTGCTTTGTTTTCTTTTAAATATTTTAGGAAAAGGCTGTCCCAACTGCTCGACCCTATCTCCCCTTGATTCGTCAATGAAATATTTCAGTTCTTATCCACCATCGCCGCTTCTAATTATTTTATTTTATTTTATTTTTATTTCATTTTATTTTATTTTATTTTAATTAATTTTTTTTTTGGGGGGGAGGGGGTCAGAACATGTACAATATTGCTTGCTTGCTATCAGAGACATAGCTACCACGACATAGCTCAAACCTTTATTTCAAGGCTTTGATTTTGAAATTGGGCATTTGACATAAATGGAAATACTTCATATCCCAGTAAAAAATTGAGTAGGAATTATATTAGTATTTATTTATTTGAGTGTAAAATAAAATTAATGGCTGATGCCGAACTAACTTAAAAACTTTAAAAAGAATACGTTAAATACCTTACCTTTCAGTGCGTCCTTATATCCTCGATTATTTAAATGGCAACATAATTGACAGCCAGGTGGGGTTTAATTTATTGATCTTTTATAACATGTAATGAAATTAAATGACTTTGTACAATGTATACAAAAACTAACAGTTCGAGAAGACCGCCAAACGATACTTATGTGCATCGATTTTACATAGGTCATGTCACAATCTAAACCAACATTAAGGGTTCTTGGTGGATACTCATAACAGCCTAGAAGATTTAGTCCTCTTTTGTAATGGAATTTACTCTGATTAATATTCTTCTATAGAGTCTATTAAACGGTGGATTTAGCCATTATAAAAAGGGATAACGGTGATTTTTTTCTTTCTTTGTCAATATGTGTCTAATTTCTGCACGATTTTTTTTCTAGAAAAGGAGAGGTTCAAAATCATGGATGGCCTCTTTATCCGCTAATACTATTGTTGCCTTGAAGTTCAATATTAACAAAAATAAAATCGAACAATCGACAATTATTCTGTAACGGTAGGCGAAATCGAAAATTCGTAATAACCGCATACAAAGCGAAGCAACAAACATTTATAGTGAAATTAATTATATATCGCAAAATGTACAGGCTAAATGTAAAAGGTAAAATTCGTTTGGAGTGATATCACATTCACTATAGTGAAACTAAAAATATGTAAAAAAAAATTAAATATGCAAAGTGGAACTAATGTGTCCAGATTTTACAGTATTACAAGCATTTAAAGTAATAAGCCCAGACATATTTTGCATATTTTGTTTTTCTTACGCATCGCTAGACTTTTGGAATCAACAAGACATGCTCACGGTGATCAAGTTCAGCAACTACTACAGACATATTCATTGAGGTTGTTGCCAGTGTTGATTTCTGATATTTGGTCAGAAATGCGGAAACCTTTCTTTTTCCGTTTCATAACATGTAAAACATTTTACCCATAAACGACAACTTTTCATGTTATAAAATTATTCTAAAAACATGTCTACCTTCACAGATTTTGGATAGAATTTCAAGAAATTTACATTACCCCTTCACATGATTTTCAAGACATAAATTTCTAAACAAAGCTTATGAAAAACCTAGAAGTGACATATTCTGCCGAATTTTCAATTGCCTGTATCTCAAAATCAAGCGCATATCATGCGCCGCACTCATATACAAAAATGTATTATATTTTTTTCTTGTTTATTGTCAACCTTTCATAACGTTCCACTGATTCAGAACACTTTTGTGAAATTCTCTTACTTTCATCCAAAGATTACAACTACCTTAAGTTACAAGTATACGTCTTTAAATGTCTCTGCTACAGAGGACATATATTGGCAATACACAATCGTAGACATACATTGGCAATACGCAATCGTAGACATATATAGGCAATACACAATAGTAGTTGCTTATTAATTGTCCACTAAATCGACCAGTAAACAAAACGGAAATGATAACAAGACAAAATTACCCATTTTAAAATATCATAGGCGGAATCAAAATTTGAAAATCGCATAAAATATCCAATTATGCCAAATAAAAAGTTGTAGTGTACGGAACTCAAACATAAGTCAGAGAGACGTGTACACGGTCACATAAACTCTTGAAGGGTTGAGACCGAGTGCCTGTAATATGAGTGCATGAACATATTGGCTCTATAACGCAATCGAAAAGTGTAAATTGCAGGTTTGTTAATTGGTAAAGAATACAAATGTTCTTTAAGTGATTATGATTTCGTTCGATTTTGTGTTAACATTAATTTCTACACGGACTGAGTCACTATTTTGGAGGTATTTTTGTTTGTTTTTTCTGCGTGATATTCATCAAAAATATAAAGAAAACAGAAATCGAACAACTTTGAATTTTATTCTGATGTGACGTAGACCGGGATTTCACAAAATTTGCACACATTTAATTCGAACATTTATGCGATACCCACATTTGTATTCCAGGTCGTCGGTGTATTCTGGCGGGTTTAAATGTATATTCATCTTTTCTGGGTCCCTAAACTTCATAAGAACCCATACAAACAGAGATTTATTGCGGGATCTTCCAGATGCACCACTAAGCCACTTTCTAAGCTCCTTACTACTTTATTGACCGCAGTCAGAGATGGCCTGAAAAGTTACTGTGATAAAGTCTACTCCACGAGCGGCGTCAATCAGAGGTGGATTCTAAAAAATTCTAAAGATCTTCTCGAACAGCTATCCTCTAGCAGTCTTACCCATTGCCACAGCATACAAACCTTTGATTTTTCTACTCTTTATACTACCCTGCCACACAATAAATTGAAAACAGTAATTTCGGATTTGATACATCAATGTTTCTGCACTAAAAACGGAGAACGCAGATACACTTATTTAGTAGTAGGGAAAGACAAAACATATTTTGTAAAGAACCACACTGAGTCAAACAAGAAGTACAGTGAGAATGACGTAATCAAGATGTTGGGATTTTTAAAAGATAATATTTTCGTCGAATTTGGAGGCCGTGTTTTTCAACAGACAATCGGGATTCCCATGGGAACTAACTGCGCGCCACTTGTAGCTGATCTCTTCCCTTTTTCGTATGAGGCGAAGTTTTTACAAGGGCTTACACAGAAAAAACAAAAACATTTAGCCCAGTCCTTTAATTTCAGCTTCCGCTACATAGACGATGTACTTTCTCTTGATAATCCAAAATTCAAGGAATATTTACACCAGATCTATCCCAATGAGCTTGAAATTAAAGAGACTACCGATACACCCACCTCAGCTTCGTATTTAGATCTTTTAATTTACATTGACGAAAATGGACGTTTGAAATCTAAGCTAAAGACAAACGTGATGAATTTAACTTCCCAATTGTGAACTTTCCCTTTCTGAGCAGCAATATACCTACCTCTCCAGCCTATGGAGTGTACATTTCACAGTTGATTCGTTACTGTCGGGCATGCAGTTTATACAGTGACTTTTTAGTTAGAGCAAAAACACTGTCCCAAAAGCTACTTAGTCAGGGATTTGTTCAGCCTTTGTTACTTTCATCCCTTCAGAAATTCTATGGCCGTCACCATGACATCATTGACAGATATGACGTGTCTGTGTCCCAAATAAAAACGGACATTTTTAGCTAGATTTCACGTCTTCACGGATTTGACATAAAAGGATTTGACTCAACCCCGGATTGACTCACTGATAGTGTGACGGGTGCCGCTAGCGGAGCAGGACATGCTTACCCTTCCGGAGCACCTGATGTCACTCCCGGTTTTCATGGGAGTTCACACTATGAGTGCCTTAGTTCTTAATGTTATCTTTTTATTTCCGTGCATTGTAGCTGTCTCACGTCCTAGTTTTGTCTTTGTTTTATCTGTTACCGTTTTGCCATGTCTTTGGACTTCGATTTTTGTAGGCATCGCTTCCCTTGTTCCTTCGGTATTCTACTGCCGTTGTTTCGTTTTTAGCTTGCCAATACATTATTGCAAAACATTTAAAAGTAGATAAGCAATGAAGAGATGTAGAGTAAAAGCAAATGAGACAAAATCTCTACAAATACGTGGAAAAAACAAGCAATGGAACAACGCTTTTATTGTTGTTCTTCAGGAATGTGAAGAAGATATAGATAAATATAAATGAATTAAATTAATTTAAAATTGAAAAATAGACGAAATTAAATAAATAAATAAAATAAAAAAAATATAAAATAAAATGAAACAAACTCAATAAAACAACATAAATAAAATTAATTAGATAAATAATTAAAAAAAAAATAGAATAAGATAAATAAATCATATAAATTTATCTATTAAATAAATGAAAATCTTTACTTTTGTTTTAGATGACTGGTCTGAGTTGTAAAAGTTTGTCCAGCGTTGAGTCAACTCCGATCAGTCATTTTCAACACTAATTGTGATTTAAAAGTCTGATATCTGTTGAGAATGTCTGTCCAGTTTTGAATCAACTCTGATCAGTCGTTCCCAACACCGTCTGTGCTGTAAAAGACTGACCTGTGTTGAAAATGTCTGTCCAACGTTGAATAAACCCTGGTCAGTAATTTTCAACACAGATCAGTCTTTTACAACACAGGTAGCGTTTAGAATGACTGGTCAGCGTTGACTCAACACTTGACAGACATTCTCAACAAATATCAGTCATTTACAACAACAGGCAGTGTTGCGAATGACTGACCATTGTTAGCTCAACACTGCACAGACTTTTACAACACAGGTAAAGACTGAGATTGACTGAAGTGAGTTGGCTCAACTCTGATCAGACATTTTCAGTCAAAACTAGTGTTGAAAAAGACTGATTAGCGTTGAATCAACAAAGCTCAGTCAATCTCAACGTTGTTCAGACTTTCTCAGTCCAAAAACGACTGACTCTGGTAAAAGCAGTCAAAATATTTGTCAATAGTGATGGGGAGTTATACCAGCCCATTGGATATATTATCAGATTTTTTTTCTGGAAGATCAAGCCAGCAAATTTCCCATTCATATAGCATTTGTTGCATAACATTCTTATGAATTTGTAAATACGGCGATACTCTCTTTATGATAGGGATATGTTGTTGAAGGTATATTAATCTGCATTTATCTGATCTCATATTTGGTTACTTTGTTTGTAAACTTACTCTGAGTTGCTATTGCTCTTTGCGTTTGTCTTTTGTTTTCTTTTTTTGTAGATTTCTTGTGCAATTCCCTAGTGAAATATGGCTTATGATTGTAATTTTCGTAAATTGCAGGTGATTCCCATCATCTGTCATTATGAATGATAAGATAGGTTCAAAAGGGGGGTTGCTATGTTATTAAGTTGCTTTCATCTTATTATAAAGTCAAGATAACAGTAAACACACACAATTGCCGAAAATAACAATTACAAGCCTCGTCCCACAAGTGAACTGCACTACATAAACAAATAACGGACTATAGACAAACATTTATAACGATAGGAACTCGGGATAGTCGGACTTGGTTCCGGCACTAGCAAGAACCCCCATCCTTCTTTATCCTTTTCCCTATAGCATAATAATCATATGAATAAAAGCCAATACAAGTAGACTAATACCCCTATAATACTATCTTGAAAATTGAAGTCTTCTTCTAAAATAATTCAAACATAGGTAGTCACTATATATGTGGTATTTAATCTCCCACTGGCACGCACTCGCGGAAAAAAAGTATGCCTACCAATTTTAAAACTAATATATTATTGCAATTGAATTCAACATATTTTACAACTTATAATGTAAGAAAAAATTTCACTGACCTGTATTTAAAATCCAATTAATGTTTGTCACAACGGCAATTAATAAAGGAACAAATTCTATTCAAATTGTGATTTTGTTTCGAATGAATAATCAAATTCAATACAACTAAATGCATATACTGCACACATTTCGTACGTAATTTGGGAGAATTTTGCTTTGTTGAAATTCAATCTCTAGAATATATTTATACAAAGGCGTGGATTTATTTTTATAGCAGAAAGACAACTTGAAATAACAAATAGAACTAGAAATTATTGAATTTATAATTGAATAACAAAATACCGAAGTCACTGTTAATTTATTTCTGCATATGCGCATTTCGACAACTTAAGGAATTGATAGATAATGTCACAAAATATTGAATTATTCATAAAGTATACACTAAAGATATCGCGAGTTTCATTCTCATCTCACAAAATCACAATATTGTTGGAGGTTATTAAAAAATTTGGAGATGCATCTTTATTCTGTAAGTCCGACTCACGATTAATATATCAACCACAACCGAATTACAGAAATAAATTTGAAATGTAAAAGACAAGTATTGCAAAAACCATGCCTTAACCTAATCTTAAGTATGATATGCCACTTAAGTTACCTTTGTTATATATATCTTTATTCTCACAAACCAATCAGACATGGTACAGAGAAATATAAACTGTATACAAAGCAAACGAATGGATAAATGGAGTTACTTGTACACTGTATTCATATAAAATGCTACCCTGGAGAGTTTAACCTAACATTAATCATCTTAATAAATTTACATAAATTTGTTACTTCTACAAACCAGTTACAATTCATTAATTCTTTAAACTTAAAAAAATCAGGTCGACAAAAATATTTATTTTTGATATACTGTTTTCTACCATCAATAAAATATGGACATTTAAGTAAATAGTGGAATCCATCCCCAGGATCACCATTATTACACAAATGACAAATTCGATTTTCTCTATCAATATTATTCCACCTTCCACTTTCAATTGGAAGTTTCATATTTACTGTCCGAAATGGCATAAATATCTAAGATTCTGTCTGAATTTTTTGCTGAATATACGGAAGAAACACTTTAGTAATTGTATTTCATTTCATAGAACGACGGTGGTGTTTTTCAATACCGATGGGTTAGTTTTGTAGTGTTCTTTTTTATTATACACCCCTCGCTTTAGTGGGTGGTATAAAATGATCATGGTGTCCGTTCAGTCGTTTATCCGTCCGTCCGTTTGTTATTCTGTCCACTATATGGTACATACTTTGTGTGAACAGCTCCTCCTAGACCACTTAGTGAAATTGAATGAAACTTTAACAGAATGTTCAGTAGATATTGCCATTGTCCACCAGCTATTTAAAATTTTGAATTACTTGAATGTTTTTGTGCTTTTTTACATCTGGAATCCAATGGGGGAGCGGGGTATATTTTTGTGAGCTTTGCTTACAGTTATTCTAGTTTGTGATTGTAAACGTTGTTTGTTTTCTGTTACATTCGAATAGATGTGTGTTTATGAATAATGGTTCAAATGTTCATTAATTAGATTATACGTTCAATAGATCAATTGCAATAGCTACATTCCCTTATATGTCCTACTTAAGAAAAATAAGTACATTCCTTCCATTGATATATATAATTGATACAAGTTGTTATTTATAGGTTGCAATATAAGCGAATTCCCATTACAACTGCCTGAATAGCAAATGCTGACACGCTGAAATGATGAAAGCTCTAAAAGATGTATTTCTTTAAACAGGGTACATGAACTCTTTATTCCAAGATTAAAACAATGAGGTTGTGCAGCGTTTTCCATACGTTAGATTTTCTAAAAGAGTGACTTTTTAGGAACGCACTTTTTTAAATTCCTTCACTCTTCAACATACTATTTGACAGCTTGAAACTTTGTTTAAAATAGAGAACTATTTTTTTTATCATTTCATATTCTCAAATTCAATCATTAGAAAATATGCTTATATTAGACATTTCACGAAAATCTGTCTTCACCCAACTACGAAAGTGACAAAACAAGGACAAACTCAAAATAATTTTTTAAAAAATCAAACAATTTTGTGTTATTGCATGTGATTTATTGAAAGGGTGCCAGCGTCTACAGACTAATCCTGCAAAAATTTCCGCTACATTTTTACCCATGAACGATGCCATACTGTTCCGAGAACGTTCACCAATGGCATGTTCCACCCTACCTCTAAAATCTTGACAACATTCTGTAAAATTTTGTGTATTTCCGACGCATGTTGCGGTTTTCTGCTTATCTGTGCATTAATATATTGTGTTACAACAGGATCTTTATTTGGATATATTTTGTCATCCAAAAATTAGTACAGTTCATGAATTCATAAGATTCTTATGTATTTGTAAATACGGTGATGCTCTCCTCATAATAGGGATATACTGAGTTTATCGTCTTTCCTTGCGCCTATCTCAGTCAGCAGAGCACTTCCGCAGAAGTCGTATCCGGTTGACTCGAACTTATCAAGAATTTGACCTGGAGTTATCATGCAGTTCTCCTAACGTTTGACAAGTAATATTCTTTTTATCCGTTTCGAAAGAAATAAATCCCAATTAGATAAAGAATCTTATGTATTTTCTGATTTTAATTTTGTAAATAAATTACCGTCATCAGTGCACAAAAATACAAGTGAGACGTTCGAAAAGATTTCGTGTCGTGAGGAGTAAAAAGTTCCATGAACAAGCACGGATTCATGGAGTGGTAAGAGGGCGTGTGCCTCTTAAAAACTAAAAAATATAAAGTTTTAAAGTAAAATATGGCTTTCCCCAATATTTGCCTAAAATTCCTAAAAAAGCTACGGCGTTTTTTTTTTTAAATTTCCCCACCCCTCCCCCTTTTCAACCCTACTTTGATGATAATACAACATATATTTGGTAATCATCCAACAATATGACAAAATCGAGCAAATATGAAGGCTTCCTGGAAATAAGTACATTAATGTGTTTTAGCCCTATCACTAGTGCTTCCTAATGCTTTTCTATATGTGGAATTTTTTAAAACTATACGGTCGATTCGACTTGGCGGTCATTTTAATTCAAATAAAAAGTGGAACGGTATGTGCTTAATTGGAGTAAAATATCTGTCACGTATCTAAATGTTCTTGTAAGTCGTGAAAACAGTAAAATTACAGCATATTATTAATGTTATTGTGTTCATGATATGCATAATTACTATCTGATGAAAAAAAAAGCTCTTGAGATGACCCATATTTTGACAACATCGTTGTTCACAGTCCGATATCCGCTAATCTCGTGAAATGAATAATTTAAAGGCAACCATTACTTACATTTGAATATACATATGCGTGAATTCCCCAAAACAGGTTGAATAGTTAATTGTCATTTATAAGTATTTTTGTCTAGAAACTGGTTGTGCAATTTAATGTTAAGTTCGTTGGAATCCATGGGAAATATATAGACAAGGAAAACGTCGTTGGATATGTAGCAAGCGAATCCGCTTATATGAATGCTATAAAATGTCTTTAACTTACGATGAGATAACAACAACATTCTTGAAGGCTATATTTTGAGGAAACATAACATAAAAGCGTTGTTTTATTTCTTAGTTTCACCATATATTGATGGAAGCTGTCTCTTGTGTATTGCTCTATATCAATTTTATACTTTCCCAAATGTAAATTTCTTGGCATAATCAGGTCAACTAATATATCTCATAGGGTCTGTAAGTGTCGTACAATTTTGAAACTTCCGGGATCAAAAATTGTACCCAGAAGTTACATTTTAAACAAAGATATATGACGTTTCAAACAAAAACTTGTAAAAACATGTAAAATTGTGGAGTTACCAAGACTCTGGTGTCGAGCCATTCACATTGTTACAAACTTTACATGTGTGTGATTTCAACGTTGAGTTTGATTGATTTATGTTTGAAGAACAACTAAGTCATGTTTCATTAAAATTAACTGTGCATATGATTGCCCATTTTTATGTTTTGAAGTGAAATTTGTGTGCATTTTAGAGCACACTTTTCAAGGTATGCCTATTTACGAAACAAAAATGAAGTTGTCAAAACAAATAAAAATGCGCATTTGACCTCATTATGCACATTGCCTTTCGAATTTTTTTGTAAAGCAATTTACACTGCTGAAGGTGCATCCATATGGTTGAAGATTTTCACAACATACATTTATTTCTATTAATGACTGCAATAGAACAACAGTTTTCCTCAAACATCAGTATTGGAAGCTTTTTCATATTCTAAATTGTTGTTAAAAATCCATATGATCCCATATCACCACCTACTTTTGAGGCATGTTTAAATAAAACAGGCAATATTCATTTTAAAAAATGAGAAGACTGATGACAGTTTTTTTTTTTTTTTTTTATTTAAAATTACCAGTGATCAGCAATAAAAAGATACTTATGTTAAATAGTTGGGCGAAAATCTGCAGCTTGAAAATGTTTATGATACTATAGGGAAACGGGATAGAGGAAGGGGAGGTTTGGGTTCCCACAAACCGGTTTAATCCTACCACTGACTTTTGCTAGTGCCGGTACCAAGTCCGGCTATCCCGAGTTTCTATCGTTATTTATGTTTGTCTCTTGTTTCTGGTGAAGTTTGCTTGTAAATTGTGGCATGTGATTGTAGTTCCTGGCCATTGTAGGTGTTTGCTTTTTCCCTGTTTTTGTAATTTGACAAATTTGGCTATCCTTTTTCTTACCAAAGTCAAAATGTACTGCCTTTTTTGGTGGTTTTATGCAGTTATTTCCAGGAATGTGAAGAAGTCATTAGAAATACAAAGTATGCAATTCTTAACGTTCATTTCACATTTTGGCAGTTCTTAGCAGTTCAATCAGAGTAAAATTCACTCTTTTCTTGGATGAATTTGATGCATTTCTTGTAAGCATTTGAATTATATGATATAAATGTCATGTGATCGAAGCAATATTTAAGAACATATCAGAAGATCTCTGCCAAATGTAATAACATGATTTATATAATTTTACAGTTGAAAAAGAAGTGGAACTCATCCTCTATGACGTTGCAAGTTTTGCAGAGTCTTTGAGACCTTGAAATGTTTAATACCTCCCTTTTTCAATTATTGACATATGGTCACTAACTCTGAATTTGGTAATAAGTTTTCGAATCTCTTTTATTGGGACGTGAAAGGTAAACTTCGGGCAAGTTTTTCCTGATTTTGAAAAATTTATAATGAAACTTTTTATTTACCTCATTTAGAATATTTATTTTTTTATTAATCAGTTTCAGAACCCTCCTACCTTAAAAATTTTGCACCCATATTGAAAAAAAAATTGCTTTTTGAATTTTGTGAATTTGTTTCCACCATAACAATATTCGGCCTTTTACTAAATAAAATTCCTATAATCCAAATTACAGTTTTGTTGCTCGATCTCAATATTTCTGGAATTTTATTTTTTTACGGTTGATGGCCTAGAGATTGTAAAAAAATGCACAGAATCTTTGTGCGCTCCACTGAAGATTTGAATAAAATCTACACCACTACATTTCACATTTCCGAATAAAAGCACCCCTTAAAAATCAGAAAGCCTGCGAATATACTGGAGATTGTTTTTAGATATTCCAAAGGTTAAAATATTTTTGAATTTTGGTGCACAATAGATAATTCAATGCTTTCTGAATGGTGCATAAGTGGTATTCGTTGTTGTTGTTTGACATTTTTTGGAAAAAGGGTATATGATGCCCACTTGTATGTAAAAAAATATTTTGCGTCATTATTTCTGCGCAAAACGAGGTCTATATTTGAAATAATTTTCTACACCATTCGACACGAAATTTACTATATTAACAAATAAAGAAGTATGGCCATTGACCCGCGAATTTATTTCATTCAACATGCTAATTCTCCAAATGCATAAGATTTTCTTGAAATCTATGTTAGCAGGCCATCTGTTACATACACTGTCATCACAAAATCAATTCGAATACATTTTCATATATTTAGATAAAAGATTCAGTAACTGAATCTAATAATTATATACAATTTTGACAAATTTTGACAATTCTTTTGTAGGTTTTTGCTGAAATTCGTTGATTAGGACCTCCAGAATGCATGACATTTGGAAGGCCAAATGTTTATACATTCGCAACAAAACATTTGTTTTAGTTCTTAGTGTCCTTTGTGAAGTACATTCTGCTCAAATACTGTAAAATAGCTAAAATGATCAAAAAAGGCTATTATTGGAATGTTCGACTGCTAATAAACCAGAGAACATACAAGTGTAGCATATATTAATTTTCTTTTCAAGAGGTACGCGTACCAGGGACCACCTTAGTTTATTTTTTACAACATCTGAGCATATTCTAAAAATGACCCAACATAGGAACAAAATTCACGCCTTAATGACCATTCTTCTTTGTAAATAAAGAAAAAAAATGAAACTAGTGTGACAATTTATAATTCACATCGAGAATTGGTTTTTGTTGTATTTGGGTACACGTAAAGGGATTTGGCGTCAATGTACACCAAATAACAACCTGGTACATTCATGATAAAACCCATCAGAGAAGACGCTCTTGTCGACGTCTAAATAAAAAAAAATACAAATATTCATATCCATTTGCAGTTAACAATGCCAATATCCGGAAAAAAAAGAAAGAAAAAAAGAAAAAAAACAAACAAACAAAGCTAGAACCTACGACAAATATCTGTCTATGCTGGCATTATTACAAGAGATGAATGTTATATTATATATTATCTGATGATCCTCTACTTATACTAGTGACAGGAAGTCTATCACTAGACACTTTTGATTTTCACTGATTCCCATTGAAACATTTTGCTATTAAAATGGAATGTTTCCTGCGGTTGGTTGTCCGTTAATATCTATGACACAATGGCCAGTCTGTAAGATGATAAATGGCTGTACTTTTCTCTTGTTCGCTATCAACATTAACTGTTTAAAAGATCACTTAAGTGACATCATTGATGGATGCAGGGGGAATTCGGCAGTTGGATCCACTTTTGCTTGAAAAAAAATTACTAAAGACAGACAAATAATCGTTAAACAATTGCCTAGAACCACCTTTTTGGACGCTGGATCACTGCCGGTGGAAATATACATAATGACTTGTACAATAGATTGACAAGGTGTTATGAATGTACGTTGGATTGGGTCATTATCGATATTTATTTATGTTTCTGTTGATGTCAATTGCGCAACATATTCAAACCTGTGCATCCAACAAAACAAAAGTTACATTTTGAAGAAAATTTGCTGTTACAAAATTACAAAACTATCAAAATCACTCCGTCAGATCTGCATCCCTGCACGATATTGAATGGAGATGCTTATTTCTTTTTAGATAATAATTTTAACTACAGTAAGAAACTATAATATGCCGTTTTTCGAGCCAACCGAACTATGTTTTGGGAAGATGACCATGAAATTTTCGACCTGTAATTAGCAATTGATTTTACTTCTTTACCTTTTTTTGGCCATTTGAAGCTTGCTATATGCTGTGAGGTTCCTCTATGTTTGAAGACCGTACAGTGAACCCTGGATGCTTTGTTTTTGATCGTTTTAACTAATCTTGAGATGGGATGTTGTCTCCTTTACATTTACCCCATTTCCTTTCTTTTTCAAATTAAGAATGGATTCGTACAGTACTAGTAGGGTAAAACATAACCATTTTATGGTGTATGGTATATGGTGTAATGGTGTATGGTTCAGTTGTGCATGGTGTATGATTCAATGGTTGATGGTGCATGGTGTAATGGTGTACGGTGTTGCAACGTGAACCATACACCATGCACTATGAACCATACACCATTCACTATGAACAATACACCATACACTATGAACCATACACCATAAACTATATCCTATAATCCGTACTCAGTAACTCTGGACCATATATACACGATCGGGCGATACGATGTGATCGAGAAATAACTGCATGGCGCCTCGGGACTGGCACAATCGAAGTTAATATAATATACATTTCTTAAAATATGTTAACCTTATAAAAGAATGATAAAATTAATCGTGCTATTTTCTATAACCATTAATAATAACTATTAGCAAAAAAAGAAAATAGAAAAAAAAACATCGAACAATGAAGTTGAACTGTGGAGTGTGATCGATTTTTAAAGTAAGAAAACTCCAAAAATACAGCTATCACAAGTTTTTTATGTAGATCGAACAGAAGAGATTTTACAAACAAGGACAAAGTGTTTGTTACTACTGTTGGAAGCAATGTCAAAGCTGAAATAACGGAGCCGTAGAACATTGTAAATAAGGGGGAGGGATCACACGTGTTTTGACCAGTAGAATTACAGGCTGGCTAATGTTTAAGATATGACAGAATATGGCTTCGTTACTACGAGTCACTCAATGAAATGACCAATTCTTGTGTTATTTAGGGTAAACAGACGAGTGAAAAGTCATAATATATACTGCATGGCTCATGGCATGCCATGGACATGGATGGGTATGGCTTATCCCTTTTGGGATTCGAAGCCAGAGATGTTTTTTTGATATTGCCTGCCTCCGAGGCAAGCAATATCAAAAACATCTCTGTCTTCGAATCCCATAAAGGGATTAGGGTATGGCCTTGGTTAGTCGATCCGGGTGGGTAGAATATTCCTGGACCTGGGTTTACATATTATATGACAGTCGATAATATTTCTAATATTTGAACAAACACTTACAGGTGCGATGTACACTACAGCATGTACAGCAGAATCTGACTTAAATTGTCAAATCTGGAAAAGAACCTTATTTTTTCAAAATATTCACAGATCTATTCTCTTTAGGACTCAGTTTGAGTTTCACGTAGTTACAATATTTAACCTTCAGTCCACTGTTGCTTTTAATAAAATGGTGGTTACTAATACTGCATTCCCACAGGATGTGAACTCGGATTGAATTCAAATTGAAGTGCTAACCCTTTCATGCCTGTCCACACATCTCTTTATTCTCAATTTGAAATGAAATGCACATTCCAATTCGAATTGACCAATGTTTGGACATCATGAAAAGTGTATAAATGTAATTCGTTCAAATTGACTAAAGCGAATTCAAATGGATTTATGTTTGAATGTACACGTAGCATTAGATTGTCGTATGACAGACACTTAGACAGTATTAGAAGTGTAGTTTACAGTGCAGTGGTGAATCCGGGGGGGGGGGGGGGGGGTGCAGGGGTGTTCGTTTTAAGTGAGAAAATATTTAAAATTCAAAGTTTTTTTATGCCCCGCCACAAAGTGGAAGGGGCATATAGATTTACCCTTTTCCGTACCTTCGTCCGTCCGTCCCGATGTTAAGCTTTGCGTTTAGGTGTATAAATTGGCAAGCCCTTGCAGTATTTTGATAATATTACATCAGTACATGCACCTTGAATAGTACTACCAGATTCACCAATAATTAGATATCCATGACCTACATTTTACACCTGAGTGACTTTTGTTAAATTTTACGTTGAAGTCTATTTCTCAGCAACAACGTATTGCACCAATATAATTTTCATCAAATTATTTACCTTGATGAGTACTACCCAAAACATTGAAAGTTAGATAGTTTTGACATATATTTTACGCTTGAGTGACTTTTGTTAAATTTTGTGTTAAGGTCTATTTCTCAACAACTATGCATTATACCAATATGATATATCATCAAATTAATTGCCGTGATGAGTACTACCCAAAACATTGACAGTTAGGTGTCTTTGACCTATATTTTACGCTTGAGTGACTTTTGTTGAATTTTGTGTTTAAGTCCATTTCTGAACAACTTAACATGCTATCCCAATGTTGTTGCATCAAAATAAATCAACTTGACTACTTCTATCCAAATCAAGGCCAATTAAGTGTCTTTGACCTATATTTTATTCTTGAGTGACTTTGGTGAATTTTTGTTACTTTCCATTATTCACCAAAAGTTTATTGAAAAATAAATCATTTGTAATTGTACTTCCCGATGTTCAGTGACATGGAACTAATTTTATAGTTGATGAACATAGGACAATTTTTTTGTGATAAATTTGTCGGCAGGGCATCCGTGTCTTTCGTAAAATATTTAATACAGGAGTTTGTCTTTTATTGCAGTGTGGAGTTGGTAAAACAATTCCCCGTGGTAGAGATGTATGCTCTTTATTTTTCTTAGATATGGTGTACTTGTACATGAGATAATATCTCATGTGTACACTTTGTTAAATTACTATTATCTAAATTTGTGTAAATTCTAAAACCTAAGGATTAACTCCATCCATCGTAGTTTTATCCTTAGCCATAGTTGATACTACTGAATATTCAGTTTTCTTTTGGTTTTATACATTTTGGTCATTTTTTTTACATTATGGATTTCCTTTGTTTGGGTTCTAGTGCTGCTGATGAGGAATTAATTTCCGAAATGGCCATACAGCTCGTTTAAATTATTGCAGTTGGGGTGAACATATGTGTTATGGTCTCATGTTCATTTACCCCATATCCTTTCGTAAAATATTTAATACAGGAGTTTGTCTTTTATTGCAGTGTGGAGTTGGTAAAACGATACCCCGTGGTAGAGATGTATGATGTTATTTTTCTTAGATATGGTGTACTTGTACATGAGATAATATCTCATGTGTACACTTAGTTCAATTACTATTATCTAAATTTGTGTAAATTCTAAAACCTAAGGATTAACTCCCTCCATCGTAGTTTTGTCCTTAGCTATAGTTGATACTCTTGATTATTCGGATTTCTTTTGGTTTTATACATTTTAATCATTTTTTTTTAATTATGGATTTCCTTTGTTTGGGTTCTAGTGCTGCTGATGAGGAATTATTAATTTCCGAAATGGCCATACAGCTCATTTGAATTATTGCAGTTGGGGTTAACATATGTGTTATGGTCTCATATTCATTTACCCAATATCCTTTCGTAAAATACTTATTGACCCATTCTCTAGTTTTATTTTGCCAGGCTAGGCCCCAAACCCCCCTCTTAGTAGAATGTCTGGGTCTGCCAATGGTTGTTATGGCACTATGGCAACCCAACATGCAGCCAAAGTAGACTAAAAAGCCACATTTATAAAAGTTATATTTCATTTTCATAACTTTATAAAGTTTTGAAATTGAATTTCAAATACGTATCTTTGTTTATATACATTTGGCCTTTTGTCCAATTTGGCATGCCATATATCGTCCATCTGTGGAATTTGGTATATCGAGCCTAATAAAAATCTCAGACAGAATTTTCTTCCGTAAATGTTGGTTTACAGTGTGAGACGACCCATGTGGGATCGATGCACGCGACATCGTCTCACATGGGTAAATGACCAACCAAATTGATTCATTTTTGTGATACAATAATCGTAACCATGGCAAAACGTCATAAAACACCTGACGTCACAATGCAAGGTACACTCAAATGGCGAAGACGATACTCGCACAGTATAGGTTTCCAGATGTTTGTTGTCGTATATTGTGATTGTGGTTTACGGCCATTGTAGGTGTTTCCTGTTATCTTTCTTATGTATTTTACGGAAGAAATAGCAACTTGCATTCGATCAAAATCTAAGATCGGGATATCTTTCACTCATGTAAGAAATTCTTCGTCTTATTCCCCGTTTCGCTGCGCTCCACTCGGGAAAAGACGAAATTCCTTACATTCATGAAAGATACCTCAATCTTTGATCTGCTCTCATGTAAGACGCTATTATTCTTATTCATGTTATTTAAAGATGTTTTGTAGTTCCGTACTCGTATGTTCCAAAAATAAAATAAATATGACCCTATCATCTTTTTGTGTTATTTGTCTTTGAATAACAGGCCAAAGTCGGTATTTTTCAGCAATACTTACTACAAAGATTATATAGGGAACTCTTACTGCTTATACATGCACATAATTATAGCCCCAATGTTTAATGAAGACAACACTAACATCGGGGCTACGACGGTCCGGAACTGAAAAATTTCCGTTTTTACCGACCACCTTGACGAAGGCAAAGATGGTCGGCTTGCAAAAGAACCTGGTCGGCAAAGCCAGCTTAAATGGCGAATGGAAAACACTGCCCCACTCGTGAGTGGGTGGTATATTGGAATACCCTTATCCGTCCTTAGTCCGTCCGACCAAAGTTTAGGCCTTAAAAATTAATACCTGTGTTTCC
Organism: Modiolus philippinarum; assembly: GCA_002080025.1. Lineage (NCBI taxonomy): Eukaryota > Metazoa > Mollusca > Bivalvia > Mytilida > Modiolidae > Modiolus > Modiolus philippinarum. The sequence continues at coordinate 84,749 of MJUU01016049.1, read as the reverse complement.
GGTAAGATACTCTTTCAAATTAGGGTCGGTAGTAGAAATTTTTTTTTATTTTTCAAAAATTTTTTACATACACTCTAAAAAATAAATTACTTAAAATTGTTTGAAATAAGTAAAAAAAAAATTACTTACCGGTTGTCATAAATACTAAGTAAAAGTTAGTGTTCCTCATAAATTGCTAGTAAACATTAGTAATTTATATTTACTAGTAATGCCAAGCGTAATAAGTAATTATTAGTAATTCCCAATAACGATATAAGTAATTTTCAGTAATTCACGATGATCAAAGGTAGTAATAAGTATCAGTAATTCCCAGTAGTTCAGTTCTTGTATCAAGTAATTGCCAATAATCATTAGTAAGCCTTTCAAGTAAATTAGAGAAATATTTAGTAATTTGTAGTAATAACTTTAAGTAATTCCTAGTAATATTATTGCATGCTTCAAGTAATATGTGGAAACCTGTAGTAGTAATTCCAAGAAATATCCTGAATTATTAGTAATTTGTAGTAATAACAAGAAATAATGCTCATTGATATGTAGCTTGTATCCGGTAATGGCTAGTTATCTGTAGTAATTTGTAGTAATAACAAGAAATGATTCTCATTGATATGTAGCTTGTATCCAGTAATGGCTAGTAATCTGTAGTAATTTGTAGTAATAACAAGAAATAATTCTCATTGATATGTAGCTTGTATCCAGTAATGGCTAGTAATCTGTAGTAATTTGTAGTAATCAAAATAAGTAATTCTCTGTACAACTGTAGAAGATGGGAATTTCTAATAACTAAGTCTCCTTGCAAAATTATGTAGAAGCGGTATAGTATGAATTTCCTTATTCACAAAACAAATCACTTATTTCCTTGACATGGAATAATTATTATATCAAAGCACAATTTGATAATCCATCACTGACATCATGGTAAAGAAAATATCTGAATAGTTCTGGATCTGCCAGCATTAGTAATCAGTTGGACATATCTGTTTCTCTTTTCTATAAAAGAAAGAAAAAAATCCACAAAGCATCATATCTTTGACATACACCTGATTCAGTGCAAAACATATTTAATAGGCCTTTGTTGAGACACAACTTTTTCACTCAATCCTTTATAATCCCCCCTTTTTATGATAAATTCACTAGCAGTGCTTTAAGATACAACAAACAAATAAATAATTCATTAATAATGTTTTAAATACTGAAATTATAGTAAAAAACATAACAAATTAACTATTTGCCGAGTTTTATTTAAGAATGAGGTCACAAATGATTGCAATGTTTCTGTTTGTTTTATTTGTTTAATATCTAATTCTATCTTAAAAAAGGTATATGTCTTTTCAAAGTTAATTATAAAGCAATAAACATTATAAACAAAGAAAATATACTTATCTGATGATCATCTGTATTATTGCTCCAAATGTCTGTGCATTTCATTCCCTTTGTCTTCTAACACTTAAAAAACGCTTAGTTGTAGCGGCAAATGCATGAAAAGCAACACTTCATCTGATTGGAAAGAATTTTAAAATTATCCAATCAAAATGCTCCTTTTATATTCATTATTAACTAAGTAATACATAGTAATACTAAGTAAAATAAATACTTAGTAATATCAAGTAATTTACTTTTGCTCTTACACATGATTCCTCGACAAATGCATAAAACTCATAAATTAAATAAATAATACAACAAATTTCTAGAATTTGTTTGTATATATTTTCTGTTTTTAACCATCATTTGTATTATTTATGGGGTCTACATTGATGTCTACTTATCTGTACCTTTATTCTTGACAACAGCTAGCCTTGGTTGCTTTCTTTAATAGACGTTTCCTCTTAATCAAGGAAAGGGATGCATGACTGTTGGATTGCTCTTCATTTTACATATTTACAATTTCAAGTCTTTTCATAACAATAAACAAAAATATCATTTAAACACCAGCCTCCAACAAGTTATTGTTGGATATTCATACAGATTTTTTTTTGAATTTTGTAAAATTGAATTTCAATCCGTTCCTTAAGATATTTTTTCATCAAACTGAATATGAAGAAACCTCTTTGAGAGTTCACACTGTTAGTGCTGTAGTTTTTGTTGTTGTATTTGTAGTGTTTGCGTTTTGTGGTTGTGTAGCGTCTTTGGTCTTTGGTCTTTTGGTTTTCTTACTTTTGCCTTGCCTTTGGTTTATGCAATGTTCTTCTTTATTCCTTCGGTATTCTACTGCCATTGTCCTGCAATCTGTTAATTCTTATATCACAGTTGCAGTTATTTCAAGTAATTGTACAAAATCATATCTATAGTACTTTCCAGTAATTGTACAAATCCACTGCCAGTAATCTTATGTAATTTGCAGCTATGTTTAGTAATAAGTATACTTATTTTAAGTAATTTAGATAGTTTTTATAATTTGTTAGTAATTTAGTAATTTAGTTCATTATTAAGTATTTTTATAATTACTTCACAATACTTAAATTAAGTAAAACTTTATAGGTAATATTACTTAGAATTACTTAAAAAGAATTACTTAGTAATTTTTTTAGAGTGTAGACATATTGAGAGTAACTTCTGGACTTTAACAGTAAAATTGCCATAAAAACTTAAGGCATGTTAGGGTAGGCAGTTTTAGCCCCAAAAATCTAGGGTCGGTCGGGTTACCGGAAACACAGATTTTTTATTATTCTGCTTTATTGCATTTTTATCAGCTACTTCTATGCCAATTCATTTCAAATTTGGTATTTGACTTTATATTTAGGGAAAATGTGTCGTCTGCTATTTTGGTCGCCTTATGATGTCAACTTCCTGTTTGGTGGGACTTACATATTTTCCCTTTTATATTTAACATAGTGACAATTTTTGTAGCACTTTTCTCAGCTAAAGCAGGACGGATTTATTTCAAATTTGGTATTTGACTTTATATATAGGGGGAATGCATCGTCTGCCATTTTTGGTCACCTTATTGGATCAACTTCCTGTTTGGCGGGTTTTAGCCATTTTCCCTTTATTGAACATACATTGTGTATTGAAAATTTTCGTTGCACTTTTCTCCACTACTGCAGGGCCAATTTAATTCAAATTTGGTATTCGACATATATATATATATATATATATATATATAGGGGAATGCGTTGTCTGCCATTTTGTTCGCCTTATGATATCAACTTCCCGTTTGGCAGGACTTAGCTATTTTTTCCCTTTTTAATGTTCAAAACAATACGAGTGGGGGTAAAATACCTAGCACCCTCATGTAACCGTTTAGCATTCATCTTGATCAGTTGAAAGAACTATCAGATAGATTTTTCTTATATTTTTTTTTATATTTAAGAGAGAAAGACTATGACCTTTAAACATCTATATATGTCACCATTTGATTAAGAGAGATCTTTTATGTAGTTTATGAAATACAAAATATTCACAGCAAAAGGAGTTAAGCTGGTACAAGGTCTAAAAATTATCAAAATTTTCTGATATTTTCATGAAATACGCTTTGTGATCAGGGCATAAAAAAATGGGGTAGGGTGAAATTTGTCATCTAAAAATTAGCTATTTTTGGTTGAAACGATAGGCAAAATGAGTGAATTTTAACAAAATTTTGATTTATTCTAGACTAGTTACATCAGATAGATGTTTGTCTCGCCCACGATGAAAGTCAAGGAAAGCGAGACATAGGCCTGCAAAGTGTGATGGCGATTGCATGAACTTTTACTAAATACAGGACATTTTAAAAACCTTTTGATGTAGGAGCATCATATATCGTCCAGTGGTAGTACTAATCAGATGCTACTTGACGGTCATAAAATCATGTTACCTTGACCTCAATTGCACGGTCCAGTGACCACATTAAGTTTCTCTGATTAGATCTATATCTCAATAACTGTAAGTAGCATGTCAACGATATTTGGTATATAGGCTGGTGTTGAGTAGTACATGTCTGTCTGGCATATGCCTTTTGTTTTTGACCTAAAAAAATATCACGGTCTAGTGACCACGTTAAATTTCTCTGATTAAGTCCATTTGTCAATAAGTGGTAGGTCAATGATATTTAGTATGTAGGTTGGTCTTGGTTAGTTCATGTCAGTCTGGAGTTTTAACTTTTGTCCTTGACCTCACTGTCACACGGTCTAGCTAGTGGCCACGTTAAGTTTCTCTGATTTAGTCCATTTCTCAACAACTATGAAGCGGTAGCTGATGATAATATTTAGTATGTAAGTTGGTCTTCAGTAGTACAGATCAGCCAGCGTGGATTGGTGATTTTCCTAGTCCATGCAAATCGCAATTTCCACACATGGAATCCATGCGAAATAGTCACAGGATCCACGTTTTAGTATAGGTGTTTTTGCATGTTTCTGCATGGTTATGCGTGGACTATATTAGACTGAATATGACTTTTGCCTTTGACCTTAATTTCATGGTCTAGTGATCACGTTAAGTTTTTCTTATTAGGTCATTTTCGCAGTAACTATTAGTGGTAAATGATATTTTGTATGTGGGGTTGTCTTGGGTAGTATATTACAGTCTGCTGTATGGATTTTGTCATTTGCCTCAATTCCATGTTCTAGTGAGAACATTAAGTTTTTGTAATTAGGTCCGTAAAGGCATTTCCGGGTACCTCTTTATGGTAGGTCAGTCATATTTGGTATGTGGGTTGGTGTCATGTAGTATATGACTGTCTGCTATATGTTTTTTTGTCTTTGACTTCAATTTCACAGTCTAGTGAACATGTTAAGTTCTCAATATCTATTAGTGGCAAGTTAATAGGTGGATAAGACCTAATTGTTTATTTACCAATAACCAAATCCATCAATTTTGCAATCTTGAGATAATGAATTAAGTAAATTAAGGTGATATTCTAGATATATTTTTAATTTTTATTTGTTTTATTTTCTGGATTGAATTTTATTTAAAATTCATTAAGCATGGAAACATTTAAAATCAAAGCTTCTGTAGTATAATAGTAGTACATCCATTTTTTAAGTGGAAAGTGTCAGTTCAAATCTGACCAGAAGTCAATAATTTGTTTCCATGTACATTTCTCTATTTTAACATTCAAAGGTATAAAATAATTTTCAACCATTTTGAAGATTTCAATTTCCCAAGTGAATGTTCAACTAATAAAATATTTTAAATCCATCAACAAATAAATGCCTACTTATTATATACATGTTATATGTGGTTCCAGGTATTAAGCTCGAAATTTTTCGGTCTTATTATCTGATTATGGTATGGCACATGTATTTTGGTTATCGGCATCTGTTGACAGGCAAGCATATCCTTGTTTTTATTTGACAGATCATTATCAAAATTTAGTAAATGACAATGTTCCTTGGACCATGCATAAGCTTATGTGATACCTTATTTTCTTGACTCCACCAGTATTAGAAAGTGGCTGAGAAAGGGTTAAATTGGATCTCGAGAATTGGTTGTATTTAAATATTTGGTGGTAGAATCTTTGTTGAAAATTCCAACTGATAGTACATCAATAGATTTTGTACCGCATTAACCATTTTTAATGTATAAGGCTTAAGTCCATGGCCTATTATGAAGAAATTTTTCAGATTTGTAGCTATATAGTCTGATTTACAACATATTTTTTAAAATAAATTCCACAAGAAAATTAGTATGGCAATTCATAACCAGCTTTTGTATAAATTTTAACCATTTTGGAGTTGTACGTGGCTAAGATCTTGTTTTTGTGAAGTAACTTAAGGTGAGAGGTTCGTAAATAAGCGCCTCTACCGGTGAACGTTATAAATTTGCTTTAGAATGAACGTAAAATAATTTTAACTTTCACTTTAAATCATTGTCGTTTTAAACTATATCCTACAATTTTTCTAAAAAATTGATATTATGTCCCCCAAAAATTCCTGTATTATTGATATAATTTTTCAAAGGGTCATCGAGTTCGTTTTCATTATTTATCTAATAAACTTCACTTATATGTTTTTTTAATTTTTTTATTTATTTCCGTTTGTATTCTCATTTTTAATTTAATTTTATTTATATTTTTTATTATTCATTTCTTCATTGTTATTTATGATAAAGGTTCAAATTCCTGACCTTATCTGTTTATTCGTTTTGCAAAAAATGTAGGACAAACTAAACTTTATAGATGAATATACATATAACCCCGCCAGACCATACCTACGACCTGGATTTATTCTCTGAGGTGAGTATAGCGATAATGTTCAAATGATATGTGTGGAAAATTTTTTTAGACCCTATTTTTTCACGTTTCTTCAGAATTAAAATTTTTAGATAATTAGATTTTTGTTTTCTTTACTTTAATTTCCGAAACTATGACTCTTTCGTATAGAAAGTAACATAAAACACACAAATCAAACAAAAATTATTATCACGGTAAGTACATTTGTATTCTTTACCAATTAACAAAACTGCATTTCACACTTTCGATTTCGTTATAGAGCCAATATTTTCATCAATCGTAATATTCACAGATACTCAACACTTCAAGAGTTCATGTAAACATGAACACGTCTCTCTCTCGGAGTTATGTCCATCGGGCTAATTGTGAGGTTTAAATGTCCTTATACTCTTTTGCATAATTGATTATTTTATGTGATTTCCAAATTTTGTGTCCGCCCATGATATGTATGTAATGGCCAAATTTTGACCTGTAATAGTTCCATTTACGTTTACTGGTTGATCTAGTAAACAATAAGCACCGACGATTGTGTATTGCATATGTTCTGTGTAGCAGAGACATTTAAACGCGTACTTGTAAATTAATGTCTATGTCTGTAACGGTTGGTGCTACAATGTAATGTCTAAATATGTCAAACATTGGAAAGCTTAATATCTTTTGATAACCGCTTACTTGATTACCACTTGTCTTGTTGATTTCAAAAGGTAAAAGGTTAGCTATTTAGAAGAAAAACAATTTGTGCAAAGTATGTCTTGCTTGGCTTGTTGACTTTAAATGCATGTAAATACTGTGAAATCCAGACACGTTAGCCCCAATTGGCATTTGTAATAATAGTGCTTCTTTGTTTTACATATTCTTATTTGCACTAGTGAATATAATATCATCTCAAACGGATTATACCTTTTCCATTTTATCTTTACGTTTTAAGATATAAATAGCAATAATAAATGTTGCTTTGTTGTATGAGGTTTTTACAAATTTCCAATTTTGCCTACTGTAACCAGGGACTATACATTGCTGTCCCTGCTGTGACAGTGCAGTTATTGATTGTTCGATTATTTTGGTTTATATATATTAAACAGCATTGCAACAACAGCACTGGCGTCCTGAACTTTGATACCACTCCATTTCTAGAAAAAATATTCGTGCAGAAGTAAGACACATATTAACAAAAAAAAATGAAAAAAAATGACTGAAGTCTGTTTTTACATAGGCTGGATCCACCGGTGAGCAGACTCAAAAGAATTCTAAAAATAGGAAGTCAATTTACTACAGTATTAGTACACCCTTTACTGTTTAAGTAATCAAATATGCAATTACATGCACAGGTTAAGTATATTAATGGAGTATCAGAATTTGTACAAGTAACAACCCCAGTTTCCCCGTTGTTCATAAGAAAACGCCGGGCATATCCCCTAAAATATTTCTGTTTTATTGTTATAGAAGAGGTCACTAGTGTAATGCCATCATGATCAACCTGACAACTTCCTCTGATAGTACGGCATTTTCATCATATTGATACTCGGTGTAAATAAATACGAATTTTCATGTAATGCCTACTACAATGTCACTGGGGTCGAAGTGCGTAACGATAATTTCCTTATTTACATGAATGCTATTTAATTTCTATAGATTCGACTCAATTGCGTGCCTTATTTACGTAAATGAGCACCTTTTTGCAGTCAATTTGTTATTGACTTAAATAAGGCATTTACTCGATTCGCATCTATAGAAATTAAATGCCATTGACATAAATAGTTAAATTCTCGATGAGCACTTCGGCACCAGTGAATATAAATTATTTCGATTCAAATAATGACAAATACGCAACGGCCGGTTCTAAAGTAGGTGCGAGCTTTGTGGTGGTAGTTTAAAAAAATGTAGAACTGCCTCTGTTATATTTCTAAGAAAATAAATCTATAATTTAATTATTCGACAATTTGATAATTAAAATATGTTAAATGGATGTTTAGGGGACAACTTTTGTCTTTATTTGATTTTCGGGGGTTGGGTGGGGGGGGGGCTTTTGTAAATAGATAATGTAGTCTTGGTCCCAGTGAAAATAATTAAAGTCTTACTTGTTATGAAAATAAATAATTTGATTTTGATTTGAAGAATAAACTTTTTGTTTCAAATAAATAATTTGATATGCCATTTGATAAAAAATAAGTAATTTGCTCGAAATTTTCATGAAAATAAATAATTTTTTCAGGCAAAATCGTCCAAGCCCTCGCAGGAAAATTAAATGGTCGTCCAATTAGACCATCATTGATAGCAAAGCAGGCGGTGTATTTTTCTATACTGTTCTGAATAAGGAAACGAATTAAAACATGCAATGGTGGGTATCCAGACGTAATGAGCAAAGGAAATAAAATATTTCATTTATGAATCCAGAAGGGGAGAGGGCCCAAGAGTTGGAGCACCTTTTTCTGAAAAATATTTTAAAGCATACAAAACATTAAACGACTTTTTGAGGAAGTTTAATTGTAAAATACAAAAATACCAAAGTTGCAAAAATGAACCGTAAATTTAGTTATGCTGTACACGTGTTTCAAGGAGTAACCTCTCATCAGCAGCATTAAAATCAAATAATATTGAAAGTAAATAAGGCACGAGCTAGTTCACGTTAATTGTGCTAATATCCGCCAAGGTAGTATCGAGGGAATAAACGAGAGTGCTTGTCGTAATTTATAAAAAATGTATATTTAAGAATATGTCTCTGATTCTATATAATTAAAGGGGTGGACAGGGAGAAAAGAGAATATGAAATAAGGACGGGAGAAAGAAGAAAAGGGACCAGAAAGGGAGAAAAACAAAAGGGAGACCGGGAGAGAGGAGAAAAGGGGAGGGAGAAAGAAGAGACGCGCCCCCAGCCCGACCCCTCATAAATGGTAAAAAAAATAAATAATGAAATAATAACCAGTCAAAAGTAGCACATTGCCGGGTTAGTACAAGGAAACATAAAACTTCGAAAAGCTAGCTGTCGACTACAGTCCAAGGTGAATTTTAACGGGAGGTCAAATTCTCAAATCCATTATTCATTTATTTATTTATTTATTTTGAAATCACACAAATTTAAAACAGCTTTAACATGTTTGAGTGACTGCAACATTGATTTATGACGCCCTCGGTTGACAGGTGATGTCTTGACCACTTGTTTACTACATTTTATTAATTGAGTAGATGTTGCATCATTCTACCCGTACCGGCTTCCTATTTCTTATCTGTAGTACCACCTTGTGGGAACGACACTGGATATTGGTACTACCGAAGCTTACCATTGATATTCTTTAGCATGAGTGATGGAAAAAAATCGCACTTTTATTATATTTCTTCTTAATATTTGTGACCCAAAATGTGTGATGATCGATGGGATAAAATTAGAGTTCATAAAAGTCATATAAACATAGAATTAAGCATGTATATAAAAATTAGAGATGAAAATACGTCGCCTAGTACCACCAACGGGATGTTTTTTTTTCTTCAAATGCAAACGAATTTTGGCATGTTGTGTTCAGAAAACATACTCTTTAGTTCAAGAATTTCACCCTTCATTTGAATTAAGCAAATCCACATCTCAACAGCTGGTTATGTTACTTAAATAAGGAAAACAAAATTATGAAAGAGTACGGCGACTTGTCTGTTATCTGGAATATTCTTTAAGTCAATCATGTTTACTTCTTTTAATAATTCTCTTAAACAGTTCCCCTGAAAATCGGTCCATACAAACACCCAATAATACTCATGAATAACCACAGGAAAAGTATAAAACATACAAATGAAAATTTCGATATTGCATCATTCTATTTATTTCAGATCGTATTCAATCGTACTATATACCAAAGTAATGTACTAGAGTAAACATTATACACCAATAATATAAAGCATTCAAAATGCATTTTTGTTGTTGTTTGTTTGTTTTTGTTTGTTTGTTTTTTGGTAAAAATATATTTCATTTATTTAAAGAAATTGTCAAGGGCTTCTTTTGACTATATCAAAGTACATACAGTTTTTAATACATGTTATATTTGTGTTTCTAATACTAGTACGCAAAATGCAGAATAACTGATTTTCACGAGTCTAAACCTCGTTCGATTCTGTGGGGCGGACCTTTTTTGGGATGCCGGGATTTGAGGCTTTAAGCTTGCTCTAATTAAAGTTCGGGATTTCGGGAAATAAATGCACCGGGAATCGGAATTTCATCTGTTTTCAAGTTCCTTAAATTTATAGTTCGGGATTTCGGGATTCAGTAAAAAAAATGTTGGGATTCAGGGATGAGACCCCCTCTGCAACCCTCCAACTCCCGATTTTCATAACAATTACACCGAAGAAAGAAAAAAAATATGTAGATAAGCACATTGCTGAACATATTGAACGATAGTTAGTATTGCCTATTTTCGCCAGACGCCCTTGTGTTCTTTTTTTATTAAGCAAACTGTGTTCGTGTTGATGCATTTGCTCATCACTGAGCTCATCATTGGGTTTACCCTCCGTGCGGAACACTTTTAATGTAAACAGAGAATCGTATCGGTTGACCCGAAAAATGCGTATTGTTCTATATGTATGGACTTAGGGACCGACCATTTAACTTGGAAGGGGGGGGGGGGTATGGTTTTTTTTCTGGACAGAAAAAATGTATTTATTTTTTTAACTATAATTCCAAATGTAATTGTAACGTTCATTTTCATTGTTCAACGTCATGAATAGCAAACGGAAATATTTTTCGATATTTCCGTTTGCCCATTAATCCTCTCCGCAAAAATATAGTGCAGCAAATAATGACGTCGTTAACATGGATCCCGCAATTTTTAACATACAAAATTGGAATTATAAGGATTAAACACTGATTTTTAGGAAATTATGTATGTATAAACTCCGGCAGCTCACTCACAAACTTTACATAAAGTCCTTCCGACTTTATTCAGTTTGTGAGTGAGCTGCCGGAGTTTATACATAGATAATTTCCTAAAAATGAGTGTTTAATCCTATAATAACTTGAAAATAAACATTATTTTTTTGGACAGAAAGCCGCATTCAGAATATTTTTTTTCATCACTTTTGCAGTTAAGAATTTTTTTTCACATAAAAACAGAATCAGAAAAAATGAGATTTTTTTTAACGTTTAGATGATAACTTATTTTTGTGGGTTTTAACTGGGTAAATTTCATATTTCAAGGTAAAATTATAGTTATACAGTTCATTAATATGTTGCATATTGGATTTACAATATACAACCATGTCATGGCTACGGGTCAGGACATATATTTATCAATAATTGTGTGCTATAAAGTCAAAGACCTCTTTTCTGTGTATGGTATGCAAAAGTAACATCAAACTTTAAATAAACTATCTAAAATATAAATTGATATTAATTTTCATATACTATTTTGATGTAAAGTTTTCAAAATGCAGAGTGGATGAAATACCGGCTACAGGTAGTTCTTGGACTTTTGGATATGATCGAGCTCTTGCCTAGCGAAAATGGGTGCCTCACTACTTATACTGGATTTCTGGTCAGTTGAATAGATATAAAAGCTGACATATATTCTAATAGAACCAAACATCTAGACGTGTACCATAACATTCGCCACATGAAATACGTTTAACTAAAAATGTAACCTGCACGTAAATGAAGATAAATTACATTAAGAACAGAAGAAAAGAACGCCTTATGGATAGTTTCAAGTACAAACTTGACAAAGCTTACATGACAATAAATATTGAGGATGTATTAAAAACTCTGGTTAAATTTGATGTTTTCATTTTCTTGTCTAATAAAAGAACTTGCTTGGTGACAAACAGTTGACTTGAAAGTCTTACATTAGCTTGTTGTAGGACAGCCACAGTTCTACACCGACAGCAGAAGCGAAATGACAAATGAAACAATCTCGAACAAAATAAAAAAAAATTCTCAAAATATATATATCAGAGGAAAACCTAAAAAAGAAATGAAAATATAATCTGTTATTCTTCAAACCGCCAACTCTTTAGCGGCATAATATATAAATATATATTTCTTAACGAGCGGTTTAAATCGTTTATTCTCTCATTCTATATTCTAGTCCATGTGATTTAATCTGAAGTCAATTTTGTTTTCTTATCTCTGATGTTCAAGTTCATGGTATTGGTACCCACGTTCTACCCTCTTTATCAATACTCAATTCACATCGTTGACAAAACAGAACGTGTTTATACACATGCATTACTATAACCAGTAGCATCAATTTCAGATGGTCTAGACTTTGAATGGCCTGTCTGCTATCAAAATGTCCAGAAAAATAACTTAGGGTCGATTCAATCAATGTTCCCTTCCCGACCTTCATGACCAATCAAATGCAGCGATGTTGTGACTAATTCATTCTTTGCCTTAATGTTCCTTTGTAACAAGATAACAAATTGGTCAAAATGCTACTTTGTGTATGAATTAATATATGAAAGATAACAGGAAACACCTACAATGGCCGATAACCATAATCACATGCCACAATCCACCAGGGAACAGCACAAGAAAAACACAAAAAATGACAAAAGAGAAACATGGACAACGAATGTGCACATATACGGTGTCTGTTTCTGTCCAGATAAGATGACATATTGTTTTTTAACATAGAAGCTGACACAGATATACATGTCACAAACTGATGGTTGGGACAGGTTTATTAGATCGGTTCTACCTGTATAATATTAGCATTTTTACATGACTTGTATAATTTTGTAACATTGAATGCGTAATTGGGAAGGGCGTATATCGCGTGCCGTATTAAAGAGCGATTTTACTGTCAACAAACAAAACAACTAATTGGCAAGGTTATATGTATATTCAACTGTTCGGTTTTAATTTTAAAATAATTTTATAGAAAAATAGATAACTGAATGAATGAACAGATAAGGACAGGAATGTTGAGATAACAAATTAAATAAGTAAGTAAAATTAAAAATAAAAGTAAATAAATGAAAAATTGAAAACACAAATTAAAATAAATAAAATTAATTAAATAAAAAATTGATATAAATGAAATAAAATAAATAAATGAAATAATTAGTATAAATAGAATAAAATAGATAAATCAAAATATAATTAAAGTAAGTCAATAAATAAAAATCTTTACTTTTGTTTTTAGTGACTTGTCTGTGCATTGAAAATACATATGAAAATAAATAAAGATTAACGAAAAAAATATAAATGAAATTTATTAGATAAATAATTGAAATATGAATAAAATAAAACAAATAAATAAAAAATAAATAGATTGATTAGATAAAAATAAATAAATTGATTAAGTAAATAAAAGTCTTTACTTTTGTTTTAAGGGTAGTTTTGCAATTGGGTGGATTTGTGCTTCAACTGGGCGGAAAAAGTTTTTCAATTGGGCAGAAAATAATTTGAAACAGGGCGGATTTTTTTTTCAAGTAGGCGGATTTACCAGTAAAAATTGATGAAACAATCTTTTAAAAAAACCAAATGCACTTAGAAAGGCAAATCCGTAGTCAAATCTATGCCGAGTTTCAAGTGAATTGTTTTCAGTTATTTGATATTATCGCCGTTTGGGTGTTTTTTTTCATCGATATTGATTTTCAAAATTATCAAACGCAGAGAGCATTGTTGGACGAAAACTCTCAGAAAAAAAAAATATTGACAAACATTTACTACATGTAACATACGCAATCATTGTATAATATGTACAGTACTTGTAGGGTAAAACATAACCATTTTATGGTGTATGGTGTATGGTGTAATGGTGTATGGTTCACTGGTGCATGGTGTATGGTTCAATGGTTCATGGTGTATGGTGTGATGGTGTATGGTGTTGCAACGTGAACCATACACCATACACTATGAACCATACACTATGAACCATACACCATAACCCATGCTCCTTACTCGGTAACTGTGGACCATACACCATACACGATCGAGCGACACGATGTTAACGAGAGACAATGAACTGCATGGCGACTCGGGACTGACGCAATCGAATTGATATTAAATACATTTTTAAAAATATGTTAACCTTATAAAGCAATGATAAAGAAAATTAATCGTGCTTTTTATACGCCAGCAGGTGGCTATTTTCTACAACCATAAATAATATATTAAATAATTATTTCTAGTAAAGGAAAACAAAAACGCCCAAAACATGTAGTGACAAAAAGCGCTTATCTTTTTTTTAAATAAAACCGAAGATGTGTATATAAAACCGCAAAAACATATTCTTTTTTAATTTGTATTTTATCGTATTTATGAATTTTCCGCCGAAAGCCGATGGAAATTATGTTCGTGAAGATCGCGATTGTTCATGACACATATTTTTCAATAAATTTTGCAAAAAACTTGACAAAAGTAATATTTTTTCAACAATGTTACAATCCCGCGAAAACTTGAGAGAAAATACTATGATATGACGTATTGAGGATATTTTGATCGATTTTTCCTTTGGTGTAATGTTTCCTAAATAACGCAAGAACAAACTCTCATATTTAGTATGATTTGCTATAAATGTCAACTAAACTCAAATTTGGCACACATTTGTCTAAACCATGCAACATACGGTGTATTCATAGTATATGCCATTTTGTCACAATGCTATCTAGCTGCTGTGACTCTAATTTGGTACAAATTTCCTGAAAAGATTCAACAATAAGGCTATCAAAAGTATGCAATATGGTGTAAATGCCATCTAGTACTCAAATTTGGTGCACATATACTGAAAATATGCAACAATAGGGATATTGATAGGATGTAATGTGGTGTAAATGTCATCTTATACTCAAATTTGGTACAAATTTACTGAAAATATGCAACAATAGTGATATCCATAGTATCCGATATGAAGTAAATGCCATATAGTACCCAAATTTGGTACAAGTATACTGAAAACATGCAACAATAGGGATATCGATGGTATGCGATATGGTGTAAATGCCATCTAATACTTAAATTTGGCACAAATTTACTGAAAATATGCAACAATAGGGATATTGATAGTATGCGATATGATGTACATGCCATCTAGTACTCAAATTTGGTACAAATTTACTTAAAATATGCAACAATAGGGATATCAATAGTATCCGATATGATGTAAATGTCATCTAGTACTCAAATTTGGTACAAATGTACTGAAAACATGCAACAATAGAGATATCGATAGTATGGGATATGGTGTAAATGCCATCTAATACTCAAATTTGGCATAAATTTACTGAAAACGTGCAACAATTGGGATATAGATAGTATGCCATATTATGTAAATACAATCTAGTGCTCAAATTTGATGCAAATATACTGAAAATATGCAACAATAGGGATATCGATATTATGCGATATGATATAAATGCCATCTACTACTCAAATTTTGAACAAATATACTGAAAAGATGCATCAATAGGGATATCGATAGTATGCGATATGGTGTAAATGCGATCTAATACTCAAATTTTGTACAAATTTACTGAAAATATCCGACAATAGGGATATTGATAGTATGTAATATGGGGTAAATGTCATCTAATACTCAAATTTGGTAAAAATTTACTGAAAATATGCAACAATAGGGATATAGATAGTATGCGATATGAAGTAAATGCCATCTAATACTCAAATTTGGTACAAATTCACTGAAAATATTTAACAATAGGGATATAGATAGCATGGGATATGTTGTAAATGCCATCTGGTACTCAAATTTGCTACAAATATACTGAAAATATGCAACAACAGGGATATCGATAGTATGCAATATGGTGTAAATGCCATGTAGTACTCAAATTTGGTACAAATTTCCTGAAAATATGCAATAATAGTGATATCGATACTATGCGATATGATATACATGGCATCTAGTACTCAAATTTGGTAGAAATATACTGAAAAGACGCAACAATAGGGATATCGATAGTATGTGATATGGTGAAAATGCCATCTAATACTCAAATTTGGTGCAAATTTACTGAAAATATGCAATAATAGGGATATAGATACTATGCGATATGGTGTAAATGTCATCTAGTACTCAAATTTGTTACAAATTTACTGAAAATATGCAACAATAGGGATATAGATAGTATACAAAATGATGTAAATGTCATAGAGTACTCAAATTTGGTACAAATTTACTGAAAATATGCAATAATAGGGATATCGATAGTATGCAATATGGTGTAAATGCCATCTAGTACTCAAATTTGGTACAAATGTACTGAAAATATGCAACAATAGGGATATAGATAGTATGCAATATGATGTAAATGCCATCTAGTACTCAAATTTGGTACAAATTTACTGAAAATATGCAAAAATAGGGATATAGATAGTATGTGATATGGTGTAAATGCCATCTAATACTCAAATTTGGTACCAATTTCCTGAAAACATGCAACAATAGGGATATCGACAGTATGCAATATGATGTACATGTCATCTAGTACTCAAATTTGGAACGACACAACAATAGGGATATCGATATTATGCGAATTGTTGTAAATGCCATCTAATACTCAAATTTGGTACAAATTTACTGAAAATATGCAACAATAGGGATATAGATAGTATGTGAAATTGTGTAAATGTCATCAAGTACTCAAATTTGGTACAAATTTACTGAAAATATGCAACAATAGGGATATAGATAGTGTGCGATATAATGTAAATGTCATCTAGTACTCAAATTTGGCACAAATTTACTGAAAACATGCGACAGTAGGGATATCGATAGTATGTGATATGATGTACATGTGATCTAGTACTAAAATTTGGTACAAATATATTGAAAACATGCAACAATAGGGATATCAATAGTATGGGATATGGTGTATATGCTATCTTATACTCAAATTTGGCATAAATTTACTGAAAACATGCAACAATTGGGATATACATAGTTTTCGATATTGCGTAAATGCCATCTAGTACTCAAATTTAATGCAAACATACTGAAAATATGCAACAATAGGGATATCGATATTATGCGATATCATGTAAATGCCATCTAATACTCAAATTTGGTACAAATTTACTGAAAATATCCGACAATAGGGATATCGATAGTATGTGATATGGGGTAAATGCCATCTAATACTCAAATTTGGTAAAAATTTACTGAAAATATGCAACAATAGGGATATCGATAGTATGCGATATCATGTACATGTCATCTAGTACTCAAATTTGGTACAAATATACAAAAAGACGCAGCAATAGGGATATCGATATTATGCGATATGGTGTAAATGCCATCTAATACTCAAATTTGGTAGAAATTTACTGAAAATATAAAACAATAGGGATGTAGATAGTATGTGAAATTGTGTAAATGTCATCTAGTACTCAAATTTGGTATAAATTTACTGAAAATATGCAACAATAGGGATATAAATAGTATGTGATATTATGTAAATGTCATCTAGTACTCAAATTTGGCACAAATTTACTGAAAACATGCAACAGTAGGGATATCTATAGTATGTGATATGATGTACATGTCATCTAGTACTCAAATTTGGTACAAATATATTGAAAACATGCAACAATAGGGATATCAATAGTATGGGATATGGTGTATATGCCATCTTATACTCAAATTAGGCATAAATTTAGAGAAAACATGCAAGAATTGGGATAAGCATATTATGCGATATTGGGTAAATGCCATCTAGTACTCAAATTTAATGCAAACATACTGAAAATATGCAACAATAGGGATATCGATATTATGCGATATCATGTAAATGCCATCTAGTACTCAAATTTGGTACAAATTTATTGAAAATATGCCACAATAGCGATATAGATAGTATGCAATATGGTGTAAATGCCATCTAATACTCAAATTTGATACAAATTTCCTGAAAACATGCAACAATAGGGATAGCGATAGTATGGGATATGATGTGCATGTCATCTAGTTCTCAAATTTGGTACAAATATACTGAAAAGACACAACAATAGAGATATGGATAGTATGCGATATGGTGTAAATGCCATCTAATACTCAAATTTTGTACAAATATACTGAAAACATGCAACAATAGGGATATCTATAGTATGCGATATAGTGTAAATGGCATCTAGTACTCAAATTTGGTGCAAATATACTGAAAACATCCAACATTAGGGATATCGATAGTATGCGATATGGTGTAAATGCCGTCTAATACTCAACTTTCGTACAAATAAACTGATAATATGCAACAATAGGGATATCGATAGTATGCCATATGATGTAAATGCCATCTAGTGTTTAAATTTAGTATAAATTTACCAAAAATATGCAACAATTCGCATTTGGATAGTATGGGATATGATGTAAATGCCATTTAGGTTTCAAATTGAAACATTTACTGAATACAACAATAGGGATATCGATATTATACGATATTGTGTAAATACCATTTAGTACTCAAATTTTGTACAAATTTACTGAAAATATGCTACAATGACATCGATAGTATGAGTAATGGTGTGAATGCCACCTAGTACTCAAATTCTCTTTTTATATGATTGACGAGGGTTTTAAAGGAGTGGGTCATTGTACGGTGTATAAAAATAGAAATAGATTCTGTTTGACGGAAGAAATATCGAAATTCTTGTGTACGTGAAATAAGATCGTGTTTGGAGTACGAAAAAAGGTAATGGATGCTGTACGATGATAACCCCTAATGTACGCTCGATAATCGAAAGATATAGAAGGAATACTTAATATATATTATAATATTAATATTAAAACCATTTATTGAAAATGTGTTGATACAAATAAAGCATTTCGTATTTCTTAATAAATAAGATGAGGGAAAAATTACGATCTTAAAAGCGAGAAAAAGCAACACGTGAAATAAAATACGGCGGACGGAAATCTGTAACACCCTATTTTTAATTCTATAGAGTTGAGACTGAAAAATGAGATCTCGAGAAATTTTTATTGAAAACTTCATTTTGTCCTACAAAACTGGGACTTATATTATTCCCAGTGGGAAACAACGGCAGTAGAATACCGAAGGAACAAGGGAAGCGATGACTACAAAAATCGAAGTCCAAAGACATGGCAGAAACGGTAACAGATAAAAACAAAGACAAAACAAGGAAAAGATAAAATTCATTTGTTAACTGTACATGTATGCACCGGTCACTATAAAATATAAACTGAAATGCAAATACAATTGTATTACACATCGTGTATAGTGTAAGGTGTATGATGTATTGTGTATGGTGTATGGTGCATGGTGTATGGTGTAAGGTATATGGTGTAATGGTGTATGGTGTGATGGTGTATGGTATATGGTGTAATAGTTCATGGTGTATGGTGTAATGGTGCATGGTGTATGGTGTATGGTACAATGGTGTGATTGGTTATGTTTTACTGTACAAGCACTGTATTTGATAAAAGATATATACATTCTACAATAGACATCAAATTACATACAAGCATCGTTTTAAAAGTAGACTAAAATGAGCACTGTTTCTTACTTTGTCGTTCGACCACAGACTAAGAAATTAGCATTGTTTTTCAAATAATATTCAAAAGTAAAACATTGTGTGATACTGATTATTTCCATGTCTGTTTGGGCTTGAAGTCTTTATCCAACAGCTTTACTGAACTCGCGCCATGTCACTAAATTTACTTTACATCAATTTTTATTTTACTTCTAAAGCATCTCCGCCCATTTGCAAAACTAAAAAAAGCCCAATTGAAAATGCCGGCAATTTAAAAATCCGCCCAATTGAAATGCCTCCATTTTAAGTGACTTGTCTGTGTTGTAAAAGCTTAGCCAGTGTTGAGTAAACGCTGATTAGTCATTCTAAACGCTACCTGTGTTGTAAAAGACTGATATCTGTTGAGAATGTCTGTCCATCGTTGAATCAACACTGATGAGTTGTTCTCAACGTTGAGTAAACGCTGGTCAGTCATTTTCAACACGGATCAGTCATTTACGACACAGGTACCGTTGAAAATGACTGATCAGCGCTGACTCAACACTGAACAGACATTCTCAACAAAAATCAGTCATTTACAACACAGGTAGTGTTAAGAATGACTGACCAAAGTTGACTCAACACTGGTCAGTCTTTTACAACAAAGGTAAAGACTGAGACTGACTGAAATGGGTTGGCCCAACTCTGATCAGACATTTTCAGTCAAATCTAGTGTTGAAAAAGACTGATCAGCGTTGAATCAACTCAGCAGAGCCATTCTCAACTCTGTTCATACATTCTAAGTAAAGAAACAACTGACTCTGGTAAAATTAGTCAAAATATTTGTGTAAAATTTACACCATTAAAATGGGAATTTCATTGTTTAAACATATCATTTTTGCAGCAAAATTGTTGGATACGTTTTCATAAACGCGCAATTTAAAGACGTTTCATCTATTATTTTTCCGTACGTTTTACATGGATTCTATATGAAAACAACATAACTGATAGATTTTTCAATCAGCCATATTTCAAACATAAAAATAGCTAAACCGATTTAATTCCACCTTAAAATAACTTCATTTGATGCACTTGCATGTAAAATTTCATCGAAATCTGGAAACTTTGCTCTTTACGTACCTATTACCTTAAGTTTTTATTTTTCATTGGATTTTAATGGGGCTTTGTGTCTTTGGATTCTTATGCTTACAATCAGAGGGCCAAATCTTGACAAAGTACAAGTAACTAAATTTTATCAACTGCTCTCTCTATGACAAGAATGAGCTTTTGTCATCACTTGGTGTTTGTCTGTTCATCATTAACTTTTCTCAAAGATCTTCCCTCTGGAACCACTGAGTCTATTTGAACCAAACTAAGTCACTATAGTCCTCGGGTGATCCCCTTTTCAATTTGTGTTTTTTATGTTCCTACCTCATCCAAGGTGGCTTGAACCAGCATGGAACATAGTTTAACATAGGGACCCTATAAGAAAGCATTGAAAGATCTACTGCTCTGAAACCACATAGCCTATTGGAATCAAACTTAGTCACAATAGTCATTCGATAGTAACCTTCAATGTTAGTGATTTTTATGTTTATGGCCGGGAACATAAGTTTACAAAGGACCCTTCGGGATTAGTGCATTCAGAAGTCTTCTTGGAAAAACACATCAATAGTCACAATAGTACATGTATATGGGTAGCCCACTTTAAAAAAAATTGTTCATACTCATCCAAGTTGGAAGCCAGTGGCAACATTACATTGGATTGATTGCCTCTTGGATTATCAGAAGGCCATGATTCAGGTGAGCCATACAGGCTCTTGAGAGCAACTTGTTTAAGGCCATAGTATTAAGAAAAATCCTAAATTTTCATTCATCGGTTTAAAAATTAGGACAGGCAGCTTAATTTTTATCTTTTAAGTTTTTTATCAGTTTTAGTGAAAATACTGTGAATTTTGAAAAAAAATGAAAAAAGAACAGCCCGGACTTTCACTGACTTTTACCAGTTAAAAATGCAGTTTATGACAGTAATATTACATGCATGTCCTAGTGTAATAATATTGATATCTGTGATTTTTTTAGCACTGTATGTGTCATTGTAGTCTTTCAATATTTTTTGTGTGGCCATTAAAACTTTGATTTTATATTTGTCGTCATCTTAGGTTGTCATGGCCGGGTTTGTTAAACCACAACTCCTCAAAATTTCAGGATATGTTGTTTTGTGACAGAATATTTTAACACATTAAGAACCATCGAAGAGTAAAAATCGTCCGCTAAAACCGACCTGAAAAACATCTCCCTCATTGACCCCTCAATCTCCTGGTTTTTGGAGGAAGATCTCCTCACCTTATCACATTTATGTGCTAGAAAAGTCGTTAAATTAACACTTGGTGAGCATTTCGACATTCAAAAGATTACCGTACTAAAATGAATTGCGCCAAATTTTAAATTTGCTTTGTAATAATGGAGAAATTGTTTCTGTATTGACTGAAGTTAAAACACCACTGCTTTTTTTTTGTGAAAGATATGTGTGAGATTTGCAGAAAAAAATCAAAGGAAAATGCCAAAAAGCATGATTTTGCTGCATGGTTTATCATGAGATTTTCCAACTCACTTTTATGTTGCCATACACTGTGTCAAGAAATTTGAAATCTGAACCCAGGGACTCTGGGGTTGGGCATGGATTACAAAATAATTTGCTTCCCGATCATTGGGAAAATATAATGTTTGCAATTATGTAAAAAAGTGTTTTCATTTGGTGAGAAAAAATGAATTGTTTTCAACATGCCGTGAAAAAAAATAAATTGTTTTTGTCATAGGGGAAAATAAAAAGATTCATGTGTAGTTAAGTCTATGAACCACCCCGATTTTTCAAATGGTCGCTGCTTTATTAGTCACAGTCTGAATTCTTTATAAGTGAATAACAAATTGGAGTAAAAAAATAAGCAAGAGAGACGAATGGAGTATTTAATATTGTCATGTTTAAAAGAATCAACTTTACAAGAAGAAAAATGTTTAATGTCCTGTTGAATAAATAACAAAGTGGTCATCACAGTTTTGACTGCAAGAAAAAAAAATGCCATAACGTTAGCAACCGCTGGTTACCCCCTCCTTTTCCAAATGCAAGCACACACAAACACACACACACACACACACACACACACATACACACTGGAACGACCAATGCTCAGTTGAAGTTAGTTGAGTTCTAGAAAAGAATAGAATAGACACTATACTTTACTAGGCATGGGGTAATGCTAATTTGTAATTGTAATGCACTGTAATGCATTACAATATTACAAAGTAATGCATGTAATGTGTAATGCTTCATTTTAGCATTACATGTAATTGTAATATAATGCATTACATTTCAAAAATGCCTGTAATTTAAGCATTACATGACATTACATAACATTACTTTTTCTACTTTGAAACATTTGGTAAAGCTTTTCACCTATTAAATTTGTTTTAGTGAAATGTATTAGAACTCCATGTAAATTTTGAACATTGTTTTTTTTATATCTGCCCGCTTTTCAACTAATCTAAAAGTTTAAAAAAATATTTTGTTTTCATTCAGAAATTTTATGATTTAAAACTTTTAATCTCAATTCTAGTTTTTAAAATTTGCAATCTTTTTTTTACAAAACAAACACAATCTTCTTGTGATCAAAGTATAATTAGTTCAAAGATCAATGATTGTTGCATGTCAAACCCTTAATTTGTTTACATTTCAATTAATTCCTTTCTTTTTAAAGTGGATTTATGGCTTTAACAGGTGTTAATTAAAGTGTCAGTTATAAGAAACCAATCATGAATATATATGCTTAGGGAACTGAACTGAACTTTTTTTCTCAAAAACTACATACAAAGTTCATTTTGTAAATTTTTAAAAAAGATCACATGAACTTAACATAGTGAAGGTGAAATAATCCCACATTTATCTCCAAAATCCTTAAGGCTTAATTTTGAATTGAAAATTTCAAAATTGTCCCAGAAGAAATTGTGAATAAAGGGCTACGCCGAGCGCAGCATGATACAACCGCAGCATGTCGAAACACTGAAATTTGAACAAGTGTAATTCAAAATGAATAAGGACACAGTAAAAAGATTGACCCAGTAATTAAATGGACACAATAAAGAGCTTGAATCATAATTAGCTAAACACAAACTAAGGAAAAGTTAAAATTAGTCCTTATAATTCCCTATATATATCTGAAATGGTAAGAGACATGTCAAATTGGGCAGCATACTACTTTAACTATACAAGAAAGGAAGTCCAAAGACAGGAACCCCATTAAAATGCAATAAAAAAAAAAAAAAAAAAAATTACATACATGTATTTTGAAAATTGCAATTTCAGCCCCTTTGATCCCTTACAGCTAAGAAACGGTAAGAGCTATGCAAAATCTTTTGACATATACTACCAAAACCTTACAACAAGAGGACTTTAAAAAAAATCAAACAAAATCTCATGAAAAAAAAAGATTTCACTAATTTCAAAAATTGCAATTTTGGCCCCTATGACCCCTTGTAGCTCGGAAACAGTAAAAGCTACACCAAATCTGTTGCATACTGCTGAAAGCTTATATCAAGAGGAATCAAAAGAAACAAATCCCATCATAATCTGAAGAAAAATAAGAATTTAAGGTATCTGCAAATTTCCAATTTTGTCCCCATTCAGCCCCTCATAGCTCGGAAAAGAAACAAGTTGTCAAAAATCTCATGGTGCAGCTCTATGTTTATTTTCAAGAGGAATCAATTACAAAAAACTGCATCAAAATCGGACTAAAAATTAAAAAATTGAAATTTTTGAAAATCCCCCTTTTGGGCCCCATTTATCTCGTGAACGGTACATGCCACGTAAAATCTGTTGACAATCTTACTGATAGGAAATTTTATTAGGAATACATTGAAAGAAATCCCCATCAAAATCCAATAAATAATAAATATTCTACAACCAAATATGTGAAAACACCCAATTTTTCCCTTTTTGGCCCCTTTTTTCAAAACGGGAGGGGCCAAAATTACCAAAACCCACCACAGCATTCCTTTTTGTGCCAAGGAACACTGTGTTAAAATTTCATAGGGATTGGTCAACTGGAACTTAAGTTATTGACCAAAAACAAAAGTGTCTACAGACGACAACGACGCCGACGACGACAACGACGACGACAGCGCCATACCATTATACGACCTCAAATTGTTTGCGGTTGTATAAAAAGGAGAAAAAATATAAACTACATTTACAAATCATATATAAATGCAACGAAATACACAAGTACAGAAATTTCAACTAGGAGGATGAATATTTTCATTTTTTAATGAATCTACATCATTTTCAAGAGAAGCAATACTATCAGTTTAAAAAGTTGATTGAATTTGATTTTTTTTCCAGCTACATAAACATGTTCAAAGTAAATTGTAAAAGCATGATTTACTGTTTCTTTTCTTGATAGAATTTGAAAAATGTAATGTGTAATTTAATGCATTACTTTTGTAAAGTAATTGTAATATAAGGCATTACTTTAAAAAAATTGAAGTAATTGTAATTGTAATATAATGCTAAATTTTCAAATGTAATTGTAATCTAATGCATTACATTGCAATGTAATTCGCCTCATGCCTGTACTTTACAGGCGTGCAACATCATGTTGTACCACTGTAAACTCGTAAACTCCCTCACACAGTCGCTTGTCACAACTTTGCACAAGTTCTCCGTTCATTCTTTATACCATTGACACAGGGGAAATAAAAATATGTGTCAGATGTAAATATTGCCAATTTATTCTTAATTTATAAAAAGCACGCAGCAAAGAACTGAAGTTGTCGCCTGATTTCCGTAAATAAAGACAATAGACTACTGCCACTAAACCCAAATCAAGAACAACACATAACAGGGCATTCCAGATAGAATCGACTTGAATCGATGCTAGGAAAATGTCATTCTTTCCCAGGACAGTACGTGACTGGAATGCACTACCACCCGACATTATGGTAGTGGACACGCCAGAGGCCTTGAAAGCCAGGATCGTGTCCCTTTGAGCCGGCAGTCTCACTTGTACATAGTTTTAAATTTATTAACTTATAACATTTAATTATCATTACCATTTATTTTTGGATCTGGGTATGCGCACAAAGTAAACATTGCATAATCTTCAAAATGATAAAGGAGGCAATTATATGGCAGAAGCAGAAACCGTATATACGCCTTGTCCATTCCGACGTAGATCGTTAAGTTCGTGAATATCATTGGTGCGATTTAAATCGGCGTTCTGTACGCAATAAAGTATGATTTGAAAGGCCTGAATACCCAAGTTAGTGCGATTTGACCCTTCCACGGTACAAAATGTATATCTTTTAGTATGATTGGCGTCTAAGGTGTTGATGTCGCAGCACTTTCTTGAAAATATGAGTTTCACTGAACATTAAAACATTTTTTTTTAAGATCCTGCATGTTCGGCTTCAGCCTACCCTTTTCACTTGAAAGTTGCATCTTGTGAACTTCTGAAATTTAGATCACGTGACCACTTTCACTTTCTGTTTATAAATTTTGATATGTCTGAATGATCAACTAAATATTTATAAGAATCGAAAAATGCAAAAGGACCAAGAGAGGTACACTAGAGGTATAATTCATGGCGACCAAAAACTTCTGTCTTTAACCGCTGTGAAACTTTGATATTTTTCCCAAACTGCCTTAACCTCCCTGCGCAACAATAGGGATATCGATGGTATGCTATATGATGTAGATGCCATCTAGTACTCAAATTTGGTATACAGTTACTGAAAACATGCAACAATAGGGTATTAATTGTATGGAATATGGTGTAAATGCCATCTAGAACTCAAATTTGGTACAAAGTTAGTGAAAATATGCAACAATAGGGGCATTGATTGTATGCATTATGGTGTAAATGCCATCTAATACTCAAATTTGGTACAAATTTTCAGAAAAAATGCAACAATAGTGGTATTGATTGTATGCAATATGGTGTAAATGCCATCTTATACTCAAATTTGATACACATTTACTTAAAATATGCAACAATAGGGATATTGATAGTATGCGAATGGTGTAAATGTCATCTAGTACTCAAATTTTGTACAAATTTACTGAAAATATGCAACAATATGGATAGAGATGGCATGCCATATGGTGCAGATGCCATCTATAATACTCAAAATTAGGTACAAAGTTACTGAAAAGATTCATTAATATAGATATCTATAGTAGGTGGTATGGAGTAAATGCCATGTAGCACTCTAATGTGGTACAAATTTACTGAAAATATGCAACAATATGGATATCGATAGTATGCGATATAACATAAATGCCATCCAGTACTCAAATTTGGTACAAATTAACTGAAAACATGCAACAATAGGGATATAGAAAGTATGCTATATGATGTAAATGCCATCTAATACTCAAATTTGGTACAAAGTTAGTGAAAACATGCAACAACAGGGATATTGATAGTATACGGTATATAGTAAATGCCATCTACTCTTCACAGTTGGAACAAATTCACTGTAAAAATGCAACAATACGGATATAGATAGTATGCGATATGGTGTAAATGCCATCTAGTACTGATATTTGGTGCAAATACTGTAAACATGCAACAATAGGGATATCAATATTATATGTTATTTTGGTGTAAATGTCATCCAATACTCAAATTTGGTACAAATTTACTGAAATATTCAATGATAGAGTTATCGATATTATACGATATGATGTAAATGCCATCTAGTACTCAAATTTGGTACAAATATACTTAAAACATGTAACAATAGGGATATCGATAGTATGTGATATGGTGTGAATGCAATTTAATACTCAAATTTGGTACAAATTTACTGAAAATATGCACCAATCGGGATATCGATATTATGCGATATGATGTAAATGCCATGTAATACTCAAATTTGGTACAAATATACTGAAAACATGCAACAATAAGAATATCGATAGTATGCGATATGATGTAAATGCCATCTAATACTCATATTTGACACACATTTACTGAAAATGTGCAACAATAGGGATATCGATAGTATGCGATATGATGCAAATACCATCTAATAGTCAATTTGGTACACATTTACTGAAAACATGCAACAATAGGTATATAGAAAGTATGCGATATGATGTAAATGTCATATAGTACTCAAATTTGGTACAAATCTACTGAAAATATGCAATAATAGGGATATCGATAGTATGCGATATGGTGTAAATGCCATCTAGTACTCAAATTTGGTACAAATTTACTGAAAATATGCTTCAATAGGGACATCGGTAGTATGCGAAATAGTGTAAAAACCACCTAGTACTCAAATTCTCTAATTATTTCATTAATGAGGGTTTTAAAGGAGTGGGTCATTGTACGGTTTATAAAAACAATAATAGGTTCTGTTTGAAGGAAGAAATGTACAGTGTACAATGTACGTGAAATGGGATTATGTTTTGTGCACGAAAAAAGTTATGGACGCTGTACGATAATAACCTCTAAGCCTTCATAGTAATATGTTAATGTACGCTCGATAATCAAAAGATATAGAAGGAATACTTGATAAATAAGATGAGAAAAATGACATTTTTTAAGGCGAGAAAAAGCAACACACGAAATACGGTAAACGAAAATCTGTTTCACCCTTTTTTATTGACACGATTGTAAGTAACAAGCTTTGTGGAAAGTAATTGAGATCTCGACAAATTTTTATTGAAAATTTCCATTTTGTCCTGCATTAAAAGATAAAATTCATTTGTTGTATGCATCGGCCACTAAAAAATAAAAACCGAAATGCAAATACATTGCACTGGACATCTCATGTATAGTGTTAGGTGTAAAGTGTATCGTGTATGGTGTTTGGTGCATGTTTCATGGTGTATGGTGTATGGTGCATGGTTTATGGTGTAAGGTTTATGCTGTAATGGTGTATGGTGTGATGATGTATGGTATATGGTGTAATGGTTCATGGTGAATGCTGTGATGGTGCATGGTGTATGATGTATGATATAATGGTGTGCTTGGTTATGTTTTATTGTACAAGCACTGTAAAATACCAAACTTGTCTTGGTTGCTAAGGTTTTGACGATTTGATATTCATATTCGGGGGTGGTTGATTTTCAGTCTTCGAAATTTTCATGAAAAGGAATATTTGTTCTTGGTAAAATTGTCCAAACAACATCCCTCCTAAAATTCAAATGGTCGTCCCCTAAAAACAATCAAATATCGGTTATACTTATACATATATTGATGGCGCTGACAAGTTAAATGAAATAAATAAGATTTAAACACTTCACCTTTGAATGACTAAATAAAATACGAATGCAGATGTTTCGAAGACCATCAAGAGAAATTATAAATGTCATGAAGTTTCGTAAGTAACCGCTATATTACCGTTCCATTTATACTGTCATTTGCGGCTTGGAATTAGAAAAAAAAATATTTTGCAAAATTATTGTTGTTAACTGGGTTACTTAAAAAGGAAAATAGTTTTATTTTTTTTATATATTAAAACAAAAAATTGATATCCCTGAACACTATTACAATTTAACTTTATAAACAAATTGATTTTGAAAATTTTAGATAATTATAGATAAAATAAATTAACATGTACATCTACGGTAAAAAATACTGTTATTAACTGAGTTGCACTGACAAGATCTGCCATAATGCAACACAGTTATTTCGAATACATTGACTAACTGTGTTGCATTGTTACAATCAAGGACAGTGCATAACAGTAACACCAAATACTGTTATAAACTAACATGAACTGCAACAATCCGGGGACAGTGCATGGCAGTAGTCATAAAGACTGTCATCTACTGTGAGTAACTGTTACAGTACTTTATAGTACATCCCAGTACTTGGGTTAAACTGTTAATTGCTGTCTCCGATTGGCAAAGTTCTTGACAGTACTTAATGGATATTTGACAGTACTTCCACAGAAGCTAACAGTGAATGATAGTGAAAAAAAATCACTGTTCCTTGTATGGACGGTACTTTTTTGGTTCATAGTGATTATACTGTAGCTTCACAATGAACTCTATGGTAGAACTTATTTTATCATTTTCCGTATGGAGATCTAACCCCCATTCAAGGTATCTGCAAGCGCTTTAACAACGATTCTACCCTACCGATATGTCTGACATTAGAATTGTATAAACTTACAGCTACAGTCATATATTAAATCTGCAAATTTGTGTTATACGCGTCGCGGAAAACCGTTTAACCTGTATTTCATTATAAAGTCTGCACGTTTTGTCATAACTTGGACTCTTTATGTATTACTGAGATTTAACATCGCATTATTATATGAATTAATATTCTGCTGAAGTGAAATATCCAGGTAAATCCTGCAATTTGATTGGTTACCTTGGCAGGGGATATGAGATCGTATCCCCGTGGTAGCCAAATCACAATTTTTAAACTCTTTTCATGTAAAAATTATTGCACTTATAGCAGAATATAAAAGTTATTCGGGCTTCACAAGGGATATGGGTTCATATTCCCTGTCTGTACACTATATCCCCTTCGCCTGAGGACAGACAGGGAAAATAAACCCGTATCCCCCGTGTAGATTCCGGCATGACATATAATATATTGCATATAGCTACTTCGACAAATACTGTCTCCTCGGGATGAACTTTTATATTCCAAGTGTTTTGGAAGTAAATGCACTGAGAAGACATTACTTGTCGAAATATATGCAGTATGCACCATCGTTTATTAAAGACATGGAAGAATACGATGTTATTGCTTTTTTGGTCAATCTAACGCTATTAGACAAGTTCGTCCGATGAAAGATGAATGTAATTATTTAATCTCAATACTGCCACTCTGTTTGTCTTTTACAACAGACGAATATTTGTATTGAACCAAACTTCGTCAAAATAGGCGATACGTTGTCTAACAAGGGACCCTATGGGAATGCATTCGAAGATCTTCTCGTATGAAAGTTAATGGTAAATTGGAATCAGACTCGGTCATGTTAGTCCTTATTAGTCCCTTCAAAGTTTGTAATTTTTATGTTCATACCTAAATGCAGTCAATACAGACACGCTGTCTTCATTACTACAAAGCAAATTTAAAATTTGGCACGCATCATTTTAGTAATTTTTTGAATGTCAAAATTCTCTGCAAGTGTTAATTTAACTACTTTTCTAGCAGCATACATTTATATATAGTTCTAGTTATCTTTTGTTTTTTAATATGGAATATAGGACATTTTGTTTTTGATACAGAATTTATCACGGCCAGTATCAAGGTAGCCCGTTCAGGCAAGCTTGATGCGTCACGCCGTGATAAAGTCCGTATCAAAAACAAAATGTCCTATTACTTTTAACGGTATTTCACGAAATAATAAAGCTTTACAATTTGTAGAAGTAAGCTTCAATTTCTATTTTAGCACAGTTAATCTGTTGTTTTTTTCAGTAATTTATGTTTATTCTTCATTCAAGGTATTACGCATGACGTCAGCATAGCAACTGGCACGTGACGACTTCACACTGACCCGAACATTTCGTGATAGTGTCCAGTTCGGTTATACTGAGAATGTCGGTCTCTGTAGATCAAAGGAAATTCATGCAAATTACCGATAAGGCATACTATCTGCTTTTATTTGTTCAAAATAAAGTAACAATGAAGGGATATGGAGTAAATGCAAATGAGACAAAATCTCTACAAATACATGGTAATAATAAGCAACGGAACAACGCTTTTATTGTTGTTCTTCATCTTGAAGTCACCATGAGGCCTACAACAATTAATTTTACTTATACCTCATAGCAAGTTCAAGACGGCCCCTAGCACCGGTTTGAGCGGAATTCATTGCTAATTGTCGAGCAACGCTACATCCATGCTTTTTAACCTAATGATCCATCGAAGCGAGATCGTCAACACACATAAACTTAATTGGCAAAGTGTTCTTACAATCGCTATCATCCATAAACCTTTTTATAATAAAACCTATAGCCCTAGCTCCTCCCACAATCAAATGGCTGTTTCCTAAAGCGTTAAAATAATTAAGTTTGATTTTTCAGTATTTTTCAATTTTCAATAAAAATGTCTGTATATTGAACACTCCGATACTATTTCTGAAAGTTTTTTTCCTAACCCTATCTTGTCTGTGAAGGTTACATTTTGTATATCAAACTTCAACTTTGTACCTCTTGTATACGGAAAAATTCTTCAGGATAATTGGAAATAGGTAGATATGAAACACATTATGAAATTACAACTCATTAGATAAGAATTTGGTCTAATCATGTTCTCACATACAAGAAAGATTTTACAGTTATTATCCAATGCTGAGACCACCATTCACAAAGTTATAATGTTTGCTTTCTATTTATCGACTAACAATGTTAGATGTATATGCAATTCATTAGATCAGGAGAGCAAATATGATATTCAATTTATTCCATCAGGAACAAACGTTATATTCAATTTATCCATCAGGAACACATATACATGTAATATGCAGTTAACTCAGTCATACTACAAATATAATATGAAATTTATTCCATCAGGAACAAATGTATTATGCAATCTATTCCAACAGGAACAAATATTTTATCCAATTTTATTCCATTAGGAACATGCAATTATCAATCTTATAAAAATTGTATCTCTACACTTGCGTTTTTTTTTATATTTAAGTTGGTATCTGCTCCCAATTGTGGACATCTAATATCAATTAGATTTAAATATTGTATCCTATTTATTCCATTAGGTACACATATAATATTTCTTTTTTTTCTTAATTTTAACAAATGTTTTGATTGAACTTATATACTGTGACAAAACAGCATATCTTGATATCTGACTAAGAATTTCAAAGAGGGGTTGTGGTTTAACAAACCCATGACAACCAAAGATGACAACAAATATAAAATCTAAGTTTGAATGGCCACACAAAAAATATTGAAAGACTATAGAGACATAAACAGTGCTAAAAAATTACAGATATAAATAATAACCCTTAGGACAAGCATGTAATATCACTGTGATAAACTACATTTTTTACTGTTTTTTTTGTTATTCTCCTCAAAATTGACAGTATTTTCATTAAAACTGATAAAAAAATTCAAAGATGAAAAATAAGCTACCTGTCCCTAATTTTCAAAAAGTTCAATTCCAAGGAACATTGTCATTTACTAAATTTTGATAATGATCTGCCAAATAGAAACCAGGATATGCTGTCCACAGACTCTGATAACCAAGATGCATGCGTCATACCATAATCATATAATAAGACCGAAAAATTGAGAGCTCAATACCTGGAACCACATATAAGTAAGCATTTATTTGTTGATGGATTTTAAGTCATGCAATATATTATTTTGTTTTGATAGATATTTTATTAGTTGAACATACACTTGGAAATTGAAATCTTCAAAATGGTTCAAAACTATTTTAAACCTTAAAATGTTAAAATAGAGAAGTACATGGAAACAAATTCTTCACTTCTGGTCAGATTTGAACTGACACTTTCCACTTAAAAAATGGATGTACTACTATTATACTGCAGAAGCTTTGATTTTAAATGTTTCCATGCTTAATCAATTTAAAATAATATTTAATCCAGAAAATAAAAGAAATACAATTAAAAATTTATCTAGAATATAACCTTAATTTACAATCATTTATCTCAAGATTGCAATATTATGGATTTAGCAATAAGAAAATAAACAATTGTAAACCCTAATATAAGTCTCATCCACCTATTGACCTACAGAGGGGTGCAGACGCAACGTTCCAAAAAGTGCACTTAAAGTGAACTTGAAGTTCACTTTTCAAGTGCACTTCGCGTTCTCTTAGCTGTCGCGAAGTTCACTTTTTTGGAATAGGTAGCTATTCCATGACAGGTATTTTCGCGTTCACTAGTGAACTTCAAGTGCACTTGAAAGCTGTCGCGAGGATCACTATTTAAAATGAGGTTATTTCATATATATATACACTATACATATTTAGTTAGATCGCATTTTTTATAAGCGATAGCTGAGTTTATAAAAATTTATTTCCGCGTAGCGTTCTTTTTGATAAGGAAATGCGAAAAAATACCAGTGCAGTTATTACTACATATATAATAATTTTTTGTCTCAGCGTTGCAAAATATCCCCGTTGTGGACCTCAAAATTTAACATAGCGAAGCCTATGTACCTATTTTGTCGTTCATAGAGATCGACAAGTGTTGGTGGAAAAAATATTTTTTCTAATTAATGTGCAGTTTTCTTCAAATTATCGTGCTTCAATTTAGCATTTTTATGGAGTGATGCAATTTATATTTAAAGAAGATGTCGACAAACACCATTTCCATTTCGTCAAAATTCACTCATCACAATACTATGTCACGTGGTCAGCATTTCATAACACCTTTGGCTTGACCTACATTCCAAGGCGTGGAAAGAAAATACACGTTAGAAAATAAGGATTGTAAATCAGGTATAGAATGCATAGTTTCTTTGTGCATGTGAATGCATTTTGCACTAACAATACTAACTGACTGTAGCATTTTACTGTCCCAGAAAAATGCGAATGAACGGTTTGGAGAACTGAAGAAAGCTTCGAAACAAGGAAAGCGCGATCCAAGTCCATTCGCTATTTGCATGATTTGTCATTTTCTATATTTTCTGGTGATTATTTCCAGCATAACAATAATAATACCAAGTTCAGTACTGTGTTGCACAATATCATATGTTGCACATGACTCACGAACTGTTAACAGGCGCCGATCCAGGCAATTTGAAAAGGGGGGGGGGTTCCAAATAGAATTTAAAGTATACATCGCCGAGGAGAGTGAGGTGCGAAAATTTTTTGGGTTTTTCTTAGTAAAACACTAACATATTTATTTAAGAATAAATGATTGCCCAGAAAAAAGGGGGTTCCAACCCCCAGGACCCCCCTCCCGGAACCCCCCCTTTTGGATCCACCAATGGTTAAAGTTTCCAGACTCAGGTGAAAATTCCAGTCCTCTCCCTAATATGTCATGTGATCAGCTATAGAAGTTGTTACCACGAGTTGTTAGTCTGAGATGATAAAAACTTACCTGAAATTGAAAGCTCGATGTTGCCCGTATGTGACAGGGTGCATTAATCAGTCTGCTCTTAAGTGGGAACAGTCATGCTATGCACTCTTGGCGCAGAGGTTTATTTGATAGTTTTTTTCATTAAAAATGCTACATTGTGTTTAAAAAATTTCCATTCCAGAGTTATGGAACTTGGAATGATATACTATCTTGAAAACGATGAAGATCCCCGCCCCTAAACCAAATATTTTTTGGAAAAATACTTTGAATTTTCCAAAATTAAGTAAATTAGTTTTTATTATTGAAAACATTGATAATACTTTATCTTATCGGATCACTACTCCTAAACCTAAAATATCTTTATTACATGTACTCACGATAAGATGAACTGATAGATACAAATGAGAAATCATCTGGGGGTGGTGCCCTGCCACGCCCTCACCAATTAAGAATGATATACTATCTTGAAAACGGCTGAGATCCTCGCACCTAAACATACTATTATTTCGATTACACATAATAAGATGAATTTTCACATACCAGAATTCCCTTGCCTCTTGCATCAAGTTAGATCAGATTGAGTTTTTAGTCCGTCCATCCTTCCTTCCGAGGTTTGTTGCACTTTTCTCAGCTACTGCAGGGCCAATTTATTTCATATTTAGTATTTGACTTTATATATATATATATATAGGGAGAATGTCATTTTGACTACATATATAATAATTTTTTGTCTCAGCGTTGCAAAATATCCCCGTCTTGAACCTCAAAATTTAACATAGCGAAGCCTATGTACCTATTTTGTTGTTCATAGAGATCGACAAGTGTTGGTGGAAAACATATTTTTTCTAATTAATGTGCAGTTTTCTTCAAATTATCGTGCTTCAATTTAGCATTTTTATGGAGTGATGCAATTTATATTTAAAGAAGATGTCGAAAAACACAATTTCCATTTCATCAAAATCCACTCATCACAATACTATGTCACGTTGTCAGCATTTCATAACACCTTTGGCTTGACCTACATTCCAAGGCGTGGAAAGAAAATACACGTTAGAAAATAAGGATTGTAAATCAGGTATAGAATGCATAGTTTCTTTGTGCATGTGAATGCATTTTTGCACTAACAATACTAACTGACTGTAGCATTTTACTGTCCCAGAAAAATGCGAATGAACGGTTTGGAGAACTGGAGAAAGCTTCGAAACAAGGAAAGCGCGATCCAAGTCCATTCGCTATTTGCATGATTTGTCATTTTCTATATTTTCTGGTGATTATTTCCAGCATAACAATAATAATACCAAGTTCAGTACTGTGTTGCACAATATCATATGTTGCACATGACTCACGAACTGTTAACAGGCGCCGATCCAGGCAATTTGAAANGGGGGGGGGGGGGGTTCCAAATAGAATTTAAAGTATACATCGCCGAGGGGAGCGAGCTGCGAAAATTTTTTGGGTTTTTCTTAGCAAAATACTAACATATTTATTAAAGAATAAATGATTTGATTACCCAGAAAAGGGGGGTTCCAACCCCCAGGACCCCCCTTTTGAATCCACCAATGGTTAAAGTTTCCAGACTCAGGTGAAAATTCCAGTCCCCTCCCTAATATGTCATGTGATCAGCTATAGAAGTTGTTACCACGAGTTGTTAGTCTGAGATGATAAAAACTTACCTGAAATTTAAAGCTCGATGTTGCCCGTATGTGACAGGGTGCATTAATCAGTTTGCTCCTAAGTGGGAACAGTCATGCTATGCACTCTTGGTTCAGAGGTTTATTTGATAGTTTTTTTTCATTAAAAATGCTACATTGTGTTTAAAAAATTTCCATTCCAGAGTTATGGAACTTGGAATGATATACTGTCTTGAAAACAATGAAGATCCCCGCCCCTAAACCAAATATTTTTTGGAAAAATACTTTGAATTTTCCAAAATTAAGTAATTAGTTTTTATTATTGAAAACATTGATAATACTTTATCTTATCGGATAACTACTCCTAAACCAACAATATCTTTATTACATGTACTCACGATAAGATGAACTGATAGATACAAATGAGAAATCATCTTGGGGTGGTGCCCTGCCACGCCCTCACCAATTAAGAATGATATACTATCTTGAAAACGGCTGAGATCCTCGCACCTAAACATACTATTATTTCGATTACACATAATAAGATGAATTTCCACATACCAGAATTCCCTTGCCTATTGCATCAAGTTAGATCAGATTGAGTTTTTAGTCCGTCCATCCTTCCTTCCGAGGTTTGTTGCACTTTTCTCAGCTACTGCAGGGCCAATTTATTTCATATTTAGTATTTGCCTTTATATATATATATATATAGGGAGAATGTCATTTTGGTCACCCTATAATATCAACTTCCTGTTTGGCAGTACTCCTAAATGCATTTTTCCTTTTCTGGAACATAGTAAAAATTTTGTTGCATTTTTCTCTCAAATTTTAGTATAAACAGTATTTTATTTAGAAAAACATATCTAACAAACAACAGTTTAGTACAGAAAAATGGGATTGGAAAACAAGTGACTAGCACTTTTATAAATTCCTCTCCTCTCCTCTCAAATTTTGTATTTTACTTTATACACAGGGGAATGTGTCGTTTGCCATTTTGGTCACCATATGATATCAACTTCTGGTTTGGCTTGACTTAGCCATTTTTACCTTTATCATGTTTATTGAACATAGTGAAAATTTTCTGGGCCGATTTATTCCAAATTTAGAATTTGACTTTATATATAGGGGAATTTGTTGTCTGCCATTTTGGTCACCTTATGATATCAACTTCCTGTTTGGCGGGACTGAGGCATTTTTCTCTTATTAATGTGTAAAATAATAGGAGTGGGGCCGTATACTTTGCACGACAACGCCTGCAACCTCGATGTTTTGATCCATTATTATGAATTTCACAAATTTTTCTTCTGTACTTTAATTTCAGGAAGATAGATTAGCCATTATTGACATTGCATAGTGTAATGCATGTACACACAATGAAATTTGCCTCAACTTAAAGATGTCTTTCTTGATAATGTTAAAGATGGCATATCTTATACATTTGTACTAATGCACATGCATATATGTACATGTACACAATGTGTATCTGTTTTTCCAATAGGTTCAATATCATAATTTTACATAAAAACAATTATCCTACACTCAGGTCTGACATAGTTCACACAGTAAAGTAAACACTAGCAGGTTTTGGTGTAAACACCAGCAAACTTCCTGCTGTTAATTACAAAGAAATATACTGACAAGTCATAAATATCAGTGTAAACACCAGCATTCCACCTGCAATTGTCAGTGTTTTCATTCATGTCAGACCAGGGTGTTTTGTAACTGAAACGCTCTGTACGTGTGTACTGTATAAAAATCTCTACATTCTGAATCCCCTGTGTTGGAGGCACGAAAATTTTTGGAGTATTAAGGGATTTTTCACACATCTCTCAGGGCCGAATATTGGCCCTTTTCCAATGGCAATTTCCTTACTTTTTCCCAATTTGTAGTAAATAAATTCCCAATTTTCAAATAGTTACTAGGCCTACTAAATTTGGTTATTAGGATGAGGATATCAAATTATTTCTGTATCAAGTTATCGTCATATTAACAAATCCAATCGTCAAAACCATCCTGTTTTTAAACTTTCTGACAAGTACTCACACTTTATTTACAGAAAACATTTCAAAAATGCATGAAATTGGAATAACATTTGTTTCGTTTGTTTTTTGTGTAAATATTCACGATAGAATGGTGAAAATCAAGTGAAAGCAGTCCTAAGGCAGACAAATCGAAAAGTCCAGCGGTCTTGCAGGACATTCGGTCAGGCAAATAAGGAAAAGCTGCCAGAACGGAAGATAAATTTACAGGACCACAGTTTCATCTCATATAGGAAATGTCAATTTTTTACGTGACATTCTGTCCTGTTCACTTATAATTTTTGCCAGACCGACTCAAGTTTTGCCTGATTCGGTCAGGCAGTTTTCGATATGTCTGTACAGCTGTATGGTTTGTCAACAAAATTGCAAATGGCAAACTTCCAGGTTATATAACTTCGGAACAAGATAGGAGAAAAAACTTTCTGGATTTTGTATCCTATTACTTCTGCAGGCACCTTAAAAATTTCAATGCACATTTTCTCATTAAAGAATTGTGCAACTGAAGGTAACAACTTCAACATGGATTCATGTTTTTTTTCTAACTGCCTGCCAGGTTTTCATCATGTTTCTGGTGTTATCATAAGCTTTTTGATATAGTTGTAATATATAAAAATATGAAATTCAAATAAATGATTTTATCTAAATTAACATCAATTTTAAAGATTCATATTACAATTTCCCAAAATTCATCTATTGTCGATAAAAAATTCCCAAATTGGATGAATGCTATTTCAAAAAAAAATGCTATGTCAAAAAATACCCTGAAAAATCCCTGAACTGTTTTTATCAGTATAACATCAGGATATTTATTCAAAAATATGCGATTGTCGAAAAAGGGGCGGTTCCAACCCCAGAATCCCCCTCCCCCTTTTTGGATCTCCAATGTAGGGGTTATTGAAAACTATTTTGGGGGAATAAGATACAGGTCTCAATTCTGAAACCTGATACCGTCATAGACTAAATTTGCAATTCCATTTCAGACTTTTGATGAAACTTTGCAATCCCAATTAATGTAGCTTAACATGCCAAAAGAATGCACCCTTTCATGAATTTCATGAAAAAAAATTTAGCATGAATAGATTATGTTCCCAGAGAAGCTTTGTTTACTTGGAAGTCCGAAGTTACCCAAGCATCAAAATAAATACACACCAAAGACCGAGATGTATTGTTGAATAATTCATATTACATGAATATTTATGAGATCTGCGCAGAGAAAGTGCCCACAAAACTGAGTGTGTTACATTTATTTCTTAATCTTAGTAAGAATATTAATTCGGAGTGTGTAAGAATAATTTCTCAGTGCATATTTTTATTTCTCTGTGCATTTTAACCAATTCCGTGCATTTTAAAAAGAATAATTTCTCAGTGCATATTTTTATTTCTCGGTGCATTTTAACAAT
The DNA here is from genome assembly GCA_002080025.1 of Modiolus philippinarum. Classification (NCBI taxonomy): domain Eukaryota; kingdom Metazoa; phylum Mollusca; class Bivalvia; order Mytilida; family Modiolidae; genus Modiolus; species Modiolus philippinarum. Next base: position 45,081 of record MJUU01016049.1, on the reverse strand, counting down.
CTCCGTGCATTTTAAATACTGTCAGTGTGTAATTAAAAAATCTTGATGTGTAATTTTGCACAAATGTCTTCCTCAGTAGTTGTGAAGAGAATGGCGTGCCAAAGTTCGAGCCTAATAAAAAAATCTGACAGAATTTTTTATTAGTTCGCCTCTACGAAGTTTAGGGGGACTATTGGAGTACCCCGGCGACCGCATCCGCCTCCACATTTGGGTATATATCTTAGTAACTATGCAGTGTAGGGTCTTCAAACTTAACATGCAGGTGCATCTTGGATTAACTCACAGCCTCCAAGACAATTAGTTCTCTTTGACCTATATTTTCAACTGGAGTGGCTTGCATTCAAATTTACATTTTAGTTTATATCTCAGTTACTATACATAGTACAATAATCTAACTGTGCATACACATACTGTGCATACATGTGTATGCATGCAGCTCTGAATGTAGGTCAGCATCCAGGCAAAATTAGGTCACTTTGACCTATATTTTCTGCTTGAGTGACTTGCATTCAAGTTTACGTCGGAGTTCAGATCTCAGTCACTGTACATGGTAGGGTGATCTAACCCTGCATGTGCATGCATCTCTGATGGTAGGTCAGCATCCAGGCAAAATTAGGTCACTTTGACCTATAATTTCAACTTGAGTGACTTACATTTAGGTGTACATCCTATTTCAGATCTCAGTCACTGTACATGGTAGGATCATCTAACCTTTCAGGTGCATGCATCTCTGATGATAGGTCAGCATCCAGGCAAATTTAGGTCACTTTGACCAATATTTTCCGCTTGAGTGACTTACATTCAAGTTTACATCGGGGTTCAGATCTCAGTCATTGTACATGACAGGATCATCTGCATGTGCATGCATCTCTGATGGTAGGTCAGCATCCAGGCAAAATTAGGTCACTTTGACCTATATTTTTTGCTTGAGTGACTTACATTCAAGTTTATGCTGAGTTAAGACCTCAGTCACTGTACATGGTAGGATCATCTAACCTTGCACGTGCATGCATCTCTGATGGTACCTGTAGGTCAGCATCCAGGCAAAATTAGGTCACTTTGACCTATAATTTCGGCTTGAGTGACTTATAATTACATTTAAGTTTACATACAAGTTCAGGTGTCAGTCACTGACACGGTAGGATCATGGTAGGATCATCTAACCTTTCATGTGCATGCATCTCTGATGATAGGCAGTCTGCGCCAAAAACTTTTTTCATTACTAGTCCTTCGGGCTAGTTGAGATTAAAGATTTACTAGTCCGAATCTCATTTTACTAGTCCAAAAATAAAATGAAATAAAAAAGTATAATGAAGTTCACATTTTTATATTTCTACCGCAATGTAACGCAATGTAGGTTTTGAAAATGCAATATAAAATTTCTGAGACGAAAAATTACTAGTCCAGTCGGGCTAGTGGCTCAAAAAATTTACTATTCCGAATTCTTTATTTATCTCAATTTACTAGTCTCAGGCATCAGACTAGTGCATAACGGAGCAGACTGGATAGGTCAGCATCCAGGCAAAATTAGGTCATTTCGACCGATATTTTCCGCTTGAGTGACTTACATTCAAGTTTATGCAGAGTTAAGACCTCAGTCACTGTACATGGTAGGATCATATAACCTTGCAAGTGCATGCATCTCTGATGGTAGGTCAGCATCCAGGCAAAATTAGGTCACTTTGACCTATATTTTTTGCTTGACCGACTTACATTCAAGTTTACTTCCAAGTTCAAATCTCATTAACTGTACATGGTAGGATCATGATCATCTAACCGTGCACATGCATGCATCTCTGATGGTAGGTCAGCATCCAGGTAAAATTGGGTCACTTCGACCTACATTTGCCACTTGACTGACTTACATCCGAGTTCCTGTCAGGGATCACATCTAAGGTACTGTACATGGTAGGATCATCCTGCATGTGCATGCATCTGTAATGGTAGCTCGGCATTCAGACAAAATTAGGTAACTTAAACCTACATTTTACGCCTGAATGACTTACATTAATGTGTACATCGGAGTTCATAGCTCAGTAACTGTACGTTGTTGGTTCAGGTAACCTTGCATATGCATGTAATTTTGATAGTATGTCAGCATACAGGCAAAATTTGGTCGCTGTGACAATGTGCCATAACGAGGGGAACTTTGTAATCATTGATTACCTGTTTTAAAGATATTACAATTTATGTAAGTCATAAATCATATATTCCAAAAAAAAAAATAAAAATGATATGTTACTGACCGTCTCTTCCTGATATCTGGCTTTGAAAATCAGGTCAAATTCAGGATCTATCAGTGATATTTACAAAGAATATATATATAGGGAACTGTTAGAACATGCTTACTGTTTGGCTATCTTATGAAATGGATACCAGACAGATTTTTTGTCTCGCCCGCGACGAAAGTTGCGAAAGCGAGACATATGCGTGCAAAGTATGACGACGGCGACGGCGTTAACTTTTACTAAATGCAGGATATTTTGAAAACCCTTTGATGTAGGAACATCATATTTGGTCCAGTGGTAGTACTAATCAAGTGCTACCTGACGGACATAACGTTATGTGACCTTGACTTCCATTTCACGGCCTAGTGGCCACGTTAAGTTTTTCTGCTTAAGTCCATTTCTCAATAACTAGAAGTGGTAGGTTGATAATATTTGGTATGTAGGTTGATCTTGGGTAGTACATGTCAGTCTGGCAGGTGACTTTTGTCCTTGACCTCAATTTCACGGTATAGTGGCCACGTTAAGTTTTTCTGCTTAAGTCCATTTCTCAATAACTAGAAGTGGTAGGTTAAGAATATTTGGTATGTAGGTTGGTCTTGGGTAGTACATGTCAGTCTGGCAGGTGACTTTTGTCCTTGACCTCAATTTCACGGTCTAGTGGCCACGTTAAGTTTTATGCTTAGGTCCATTTCTGAATAATTAGAAGTGGTAGGTTGATAATATTTGGTATGTAGGTTGGTCTTCGGTAGTACATGTCAGTCTGCAGGTGACTTTTGTCATAGACCTCAATTTCACGGTCTAGTGGCCACGTTAAGTTTTTCTGCTTAAGTCCATTTCTCAATAACAAGAAGTGGTACGTTGATAATATTTGGTATATAGGTTGGTCTTGGGTAGTACATGTCAGTCTGGCAGGTGACATTTGTCCTTGACCTAAATTTCACGGTCTAGTGGCCACGTTAAGTTTTTCTGCTTAAGTCCATTTCTCAATAACAAGAAGTGGTAGGTTGATAATATTTGGTATGTAGGTTGGTCTTGGGTAGTACATGTCAGTCTGGCAGGTGACTTTTGTCCTTGACCTCAATTTCATGGTCTAGTGGCCACGTTAAGTTTTTCCAATTCTCAATAACTAGAAGTGGTAGGTTGATAATATTTGGTATGTAGGTTGATCTTGAGTAGTACATGTCAGTCTGGCAGGTGACTTTTGTCCTTGACCTCAATTTCACGGTCTAGTGAGCATGTTCACTTTTCTAATTAGTTCACTTAGATTTCACATCAATTTAGAGGCCAGCAGGGACGGGCGAGACATCTTTTAGGGTCATCACTTGTATAGTATAAAAAATAAAGCATTCAATTATGACGTAAAAATGATCAAACGTTGTGAAATAATCAGTGTTGCAAGGCTTATATCCTGCAAGCCACCCTAACAAACACTGTAAACTGAATTTTAACATTTTGTGCGTTAATGGTGAATAAATTGAATTTTCAGAATTTCAGATTTTGGCAAACTTTCACTTTGAAATTATTAACTTTATAAAATTTGGAGTATAACATTCGACAGTATGTGAATAATGTAAAAGCTATTTTAAAACACTAAACGCTGTTTAAATATACAAGGAATTTTTAAGTGTGATTCAAAATACCGAAATGTCACTGACCATTTAACTCCCAAAGAGGGGGGGGGNGGGGGGGGGGGGGGGGAGTGACACGCTTTTGGGAAATGGAAAAATGGGTAAAAGATCTACGGAAATGGGGAAAAATGATAAAAATCAGGGAAGTTGAAAAAAACAAGTGGGAAGTGGGAAGTAAGTTTGGGAATCGGGAAACGAAACCCCCCAAAAGTGTGGGAAATGGGAAAAAATGTCCAACTATGTGGGAAATTTGAGAGCAGACACCGCATGGCACTTCCCTGTCCCAAAATACCGTAAAAAAAATCCAAAGGTTTTGCCCGTTTTGATATATAAATGAACATAAACATAAAGATAATGCCTAAGATTGGAAATTTTTAGTTAGGCCTATATCTGTAAAATTGGAATATCATGTATTTTAGAATTTGTGAAATTCACAGTCAGATTTTATACCAAAACAAAGACTTATAATTAAAAACAAGGAGCTAGCTGACAAGCTGCAACTTTGTTCAGTTACACCAGAGACATTAAATAATATGTTTCTGACTACATTGCTAACGGATCCAAGAAGTGTTTACCGAAACAATAGCAATTCTAGGAAATTTGGCATTTCACAGATTTTTTGTGCTTTCAATATGACAAAACGGATTTTTGAATGACACTATTGATTTGTGCCCACTCTGTAATTGAAAGGACGTTATCCTTAGATCAACATGAATATATATTTTTTATCGGTAATGGTCAATATAGAATCTATATACCATTTCAAGTCGGTGGTATTCATACAATGATTAAACACATTAAGCTCTCACTGAACCTCCACACTTTGTGTTAAAGTGTATTTGTGTTTAGTTTCATTATTTAACATTGTGTGCATGTTTGTATGTCTTAATGTAAAGTGATGTTTTTGTTATTTAGGTGTAATAGGAACTAGAGTCTCAGAGACTGAGCCTGTATCGCTCACCTGACAAAACGCTTCTATGCCATGCATGACCAAAAATGATCATGTTTTTTACCAATGGGGTAGGGTGGTTAGGTATGTTCTCAATTAGCATCTGTGTGTTTTTTCTGATCCTATTGAAATGAGTAATTTTTGCAAAGGACCTTCTATACATTTAGTATATTTTGCTTTAATTGTTTTGAGAGAAGATGATAAAAAGGATGGTTTTCTCGTACTGGGCTCCAATGTCAAACTATGTTTTGCACTTGAGGTAATGTTTTTTGTCGGATTGAAATGAAATGTGCAATTGTTGTAAAGTACCTTCAATCATCATTCCTGTAAAATTAGGTTGAATTTGCTTCTATTATTTCAGAGGAGTAGATGGAAATGTGATTTTCCCATAGGGTACTATGTTAAACCATGTTCCTTGCTGCCCGCCATGTTTTTCATCGGATCGGAACCAAATGAGCAATCTTTGTTAAGGACCTTTAGTACATCAGTTGGCCCCTAAATAAAGAGTAATCAAGTTCAGCGAAATAAACATCATCCTAGACTCCCATAGACATAAAGTGAACTAACTAGAAAACAGACAAGACACACAAAGGCTTGATAAATTTCCTGACTTAGGACAGGCGCAAACCTGCTGCGGCGGGGTTAAACTAAATATAAACTAAATATACGGACATAAACATGAAATCACAAGAGACTACTAGCAGTTAACTGACATGCCAGCTCCAGACCCATTACCAACTGACAAATTAAGTTATGTACCCTCAGTATACAGCTTCCATCAAGATCCCTTCCTGTAAGGAGTTTAGCATAATGATTTCATGTATATACCGGAATACATAACCCGTGTCCATGCAATACTTATTTGTGTTTAGTTAAAATGCAAAGACCCTATCAAAAAATCAATGTTAATACCAAAGAAGGCCATACGTAATGACGTGACGACAATACCGTAATTATAACCCTTATGAATTAGATGATTAAAAGGTTTTATAAGTTTGTTAGGCGAGTTTAAGTATTTTTTACTCTTATGTAAAACATTACCGTAAAATAAGGGATGTGAAATGCCTTGATTATAGATGTTTACAGGTTGCATTGTATTTATGAACTATGTCTTTATATCGATGATAAAATTTAGTAAAGGTTTTAACTAGTTTATGATAACGAAAACCTTGATGTAATACTTGAGCAAATCGAACAAGTTGAGATATGTAAACACCACATGATGGCGCTTATGGAACATCGCCATCCAGAAATGGATAATTAACTATGGGAAAGGAAAAATCGCCCCTTTATCATAAATTTAAGTATCTAATTTACCATTCGTTATATCAAAATTGATGTCTAAGAACGGACAATGATGATTATTAGAATTGGCTTTATTCAAAGTAAGTTCTTTAGGGTAGATGTCCTTATAATACGTATTGAAGTCGTCATTATTTAAAGTTAAAATATCATCCAAATATCGGAAAGTGTTGTTAAGCTTTTCAATGCTGTTTAGATGGGTCTTTGCTGATGTTTGTCATAAACTGAGATTCGTAGCAGTACAAAAAGAGGTCCGCTATAAGTGGTGCACAATTGATACCCATAAGAATTCATATGACCTGGCGATAAATAGAGTTACCGAAACGAATGAATATATTGTCAAGTAAAAATTCAAGTGCTGAAATCATATCAAAACAAGTCCAATTAATTGAGTTCTTTTGTTTTGTATTACTAAAATGTGTTTGAAAGGAATTAGAACAAATATATTCAGTCGGATTTTTTGAATGCCCATTGAATAAGACCTTTATAAGATTATGTGGTAAGGTAGTATAGAGGGTAGAGAAATCAACTTTCAAGGGATTCGGAAGGGGCATTATTAAGCATTCAATTTATCGAGAACTTCCAATGAATTTTTTACACTCTAAAAGTGATTGATACCACTGTTTTCATATACTTTGTTACAGAAATTTATAACCAGGTTTTTAATAGCAGCCAAAGTATAAGTGAGTATAATAGAAACTTAGTATATAACAGTGACTAGATGACAAAATGAATCAAGATTTATATGGCGTTTTGTGGAGTTTAGGAACCCAGTACATAATTGGAACTGTTTTACTATCAGGTTTAGCCTGTAAAGATGTAGCTGTTAGAAAATGAGGGGGTGGACAGGGGGTGTCTTTCTCCTTTCTCCCGCCCCTTTGCTCCTTTCTCCCGCCCCGTTGCTCCTTTCTCCCGCCCTCTCTCTCCTTTCTCCTGCCCCCTCTTTTTTGTCTTCCTCCTCCCTTTCTCCCGTCTCCCTTTCTTTTTCTTTTCTACCTTCTACCTTTTTAGCACCTTTTCTCCTTTCTCCCGCCCCTTTCTCCTTTCTCCAGCCCCCTCTCTCCTTCCTCCCGCCCCCTTTCTCCTTCCCCCCTTTCTCCCGTCTCCCTTAACCCTGTCCACCCCCTCGAAAATGCATATATGTTTAAAAGCTCCTTCAGAGCTTATGCATGTATAAATATTCAATACTTACTTACTTACCAACTCCAGCTTTTCGTTTTTTTTACACTTTAAACAGTACAAACATGATAAGCACTGGCTTCAAAGGATAGATTATATATGCAACCAAGCTTCTACAGGTCTGTCTGTTTTATTGAGCTTTGTTGAATAATCTATATCTGTCTGTTTTCTTAAAGTGCTGAAATCTTCAGCACATGTATGTTGATAAATGAGGGAATTAATATGTCTTGTACCTTATCTAATAAAGATTGTATAATAGTACCTTTGTGAGGTTAGTATTTTCTGGAGGTTTTCCATTTATATAGGATGCTTAACATAAAACAATACAAAGTCATCTAAATCAAGTTTCTTTCCCCTATTTTTCTATCACTACATGTACCCTACTACCACAAAACCACTGATTGGAATTTCATGAAACTTATGTAGGAGTATGGAACGCCATAGCTGCCTTAAGGTTTATGTTATTATGATACTGAGTCAAGAATGTATATAAAGGCTTCAGTACATATATTAAAGGGAAAATATAATATAATAAAAGACTAAACACAAATAATAAAAGGTCAACCCAACATAACAAAGGATCAATTGTAGAAAATAAAGGGTCAAGCACTTCTATCAAACGGTCATTCAAATATGTTAAATGGTCAAGTGTATATAACAAATGGTCATGCACATATAATAAAGACTCATACCCGTATATAAATGATAGAGTCAGTATAATAAAGGATGGAAACATATGCTATTGCTTTAAACGCTTATAATAAAAAGTCAAACACTTATATCAAAAGGTTATATATGGGTAATAAAAGGTAAAATGTTCACATTAAAGGATCACATTCATTTAATAAATAGTCGGTTATATATAATAAAGAGTAAGATTAACAAAATAAATGGTGGAGCTTTAATATTATAGGGTGATGTCAATATAATATAAGGCCAAGCGCATAAAATAAAGGGTCAAACTTTTATAATAAATGGTCAAGTATATGTTATAAACCATGAAGACTATATAATAAAGGATCAAATGAATATGAAAGACATTGAAGTTCCGAATTGATGTATCAAGTGAACATGATAAAGATTCGAGCGGATATAACAAACGGTAACTTTGATGTAATCAATGGTCAAATGCAGAAAACAAAGAGTAAAGTATATTTAGTAATAAGTCACGTAAATATTAGAAAAGATTAAGGGGATATAATAAACTGTCGACTTCATGAAGTTAAGAGTCATTTACGGGAACGAAAGGCTATAAAAATCATATTAAAATGTCAAATCATTATAATAAAAAGGGAATCGTATATAGGAAAAGGACAAGTTAATATAATTGATGGTTTTGCACATAACACAGACGTCAGATGCTCATATTGAAGGGTCAAGCTCATGTTATAAAGGACCAAACAAACATATAACAGTATCATGTTGATGTAAAAGTCAAAACTGATCTATTAAAGAGAGCGGCTCATATAATAAAGTGATGATTATGCATAGTAGCATTGCCCACGTGTTGAGTGTTGAGCGTATCTAAAAAGACCATAAACCGGTGGGAAAATTTCGGGGTCGAATTGACGGAGGGTAGCTTTGGTTTGTATATTGAACATGGTAATTTGCACCACTTTTGCTAAGTTGGGCTAGGCTTTTCTAGAGACTTCCTAACATTGGGCATTATATTGCAGGTAGGTTTATGTAATACCTTTCATTTCAGCTATAGCATATGATGCCTAGACCTGTACGGAAGTTTTGGATTCTGTTTCATACAGGGTACCTTACATCGCAAATAACGATTTGGACAAAGTTGGCTATTGTCGGCTGGACCTTCGCAGCTTTGGCCATTATAAGGCAGTTAGTTAGGTACAACACCTTTCATTCGGAGCTACAGCCAGTGTCCCCTAGAACCGTACCTAAATGTCGGTGTCAAATTTACGTAGGATACCAAAGTTTTATATAGTGAGCACAGCCATTTGGATCAGCTTTCGAAATGTGAATTGGATAGTGCGTCGTAACACTGGGCATTATATGACAGGTAGATATACGTATTACCGTTCATTTCAGTAATAATGTTTGACCCCTAGACCCTTACGAACATTTCGGACGCTGTTTTATAGAGGGTAGCCTCATCACAATAATACCGATTTGGACCAACTTTGTCCAGTGGACATTGCTTCGCAGCAGTGACCATAATATGGAAGGTAGGTAGGAAGAAACAATACCTTTCATTGGAGCTATTACTACTAGCGAAAAGTTCGGGGTCGAATTTAAGGAGGGTACCCCAGGCTTGTATATAAATTATAAAACATGTCAGATAATATTTTCCCGCTACAAAAATGAAAACGGCAGTCGTGTAGAATTATAAGAACGCGTATTCCAGTCTCAGATCCGTACTTCAACGATTTTATTGCCTCAATCCCGTTACCCTCTCGCTTGAAAAGGCAAGCCGCACCTCCCGCATATACACCATTAACCCAATCTTTATAAATGACAAAAAGTCAGATTTTCATTATGTGATTTATACTAAATCTTTACAAATGACCGAAATAACTCTTTTTTTTTAATATTTTATTTTATTATATCCTTTTGAAGTATTTGGTTTTATATGTTTTGATCTGGGACTAATATAATGTGTTATGTTAGTCCCAGTTGTGATAATTATTAGCTTTTTGTAAATCTAAGGTAATATTGGAAAAATACATATAAATGTTGTGTCGCGGCAATTGAAATAAGCATCGACATATAATATCTTCCACTTTTGAGGTCATCTTTAACAAAAGATGTATAAATTTAGTATCGCGAGAAAGGATAAAAGCTAAAAAGCAAAATATCTTAATCTTATAAGTTAATATAGGGAAAAATACATATAAATGTTGTGTCGCGACACTTGAAATAAGCACCGACATATAATATCTCCCACTTTTGAGGTCATTTTTAAAAAAAGATGTATAAATTTAGTATCGCGAGAAAGGAAAACAGCTTAAATGCAAAATATTTCAATCTTATAAGGTAATATTGGGAAAAAATACATATAAATGTTGTGTTGCGACAAGTGAAATAAGCACCAACATATAATATCTCCCACTTTTGGATTCATTTTTGACAAAAGATGCAACAGTTAAGTATCGCGAGAAAGGCAAAAAGCTAAGTTGCAAAATATTTCAGTCTAACAAAGTAATTTGGGGAACAATACATAAAAATGTTGTGTCATGACAATTGAAATAACCACCAACACATAATATCTCCCACTTTTGGATTTATTTTTGACAAAAGATGCATAAAGTTGGTATCGCGTGAAAGGAAAATAGCTAAAATGCAAAATATTTCAGTCTTATCAGGTAATATTCGAAAAAATACATATAAATGTTGTGTCGTGACAATTGAAATAAGCACCGACATATAATATCTCCCACTTTTGAGGTCATTTTTAACAAAAGATGTATCAATTTAGTATCGCGAGAAAGGATAAAAGCTAAAATGCAAAATATTTCAATCTCATAAGGTGATATTAGGAAAAATACATTTCAATGTTGTGTCGCGACAAGTGAAATAAGCATCGACATATAATATCTCCCACTTTTGAGGTCATTTTTAACAAAACATGTATGAATGTAGTATCGCAAGAAAGGATAAAAGCTAAAATGCAAAATATTTCAATCTCATAAGGGGATATTGGGAAAAATACATTTAAATGTTGTGTCGCGACAAGTGAAATAAGCACCAACATATAATACGTGTATCTCCCACTTTTGGATTCATGTTTGACAAAAGATGCAAATATTTGGTATTGCGAGAAAGACAAAAAGCTAAAATGCAAAATATTTCAGTCTTATAAGGTAATTTAGGGAAAAATACATATAAATGTTGTGTCGCGACAATTGAAATAAGCACCGACATATAATATCTCCAACTTCTGATGTCATTTTTTACAAAAGATGTATAAATTTGGTATTGAGATCATTTTTAACAAAAGATGTATACATTTAGTATCGCGAGAAAAGATAAAAGCTAAAGTGCAAAATATTTTAATTTTATAAGGTAATATTGGGAAAAATACATATAAATGTTGTGTCCTGACAAATGAAATAAGCACCGACATATAATATCTCCCACTTTTGAGGTCATTTTTAACAAAACATGTATGAATGTAGTATTGCGAGAAAGGAAAAAAGCTAAAATGCAAAATAAATTGTTTTATAAGCTAATATTGGGAAAAATACATATAAATGTTTTGTTGGACAAGTGAAATAAGCACCAACTTATAATATCTCCAACTTTTGGTTTCATTTTTGACAAAAGATGCAAAAATTTGCTATCGCGAGAAAGACAAAAAGCTAAAATACAAAATATTTCAGTCTTATAAGGTAATTTGGGAAAAATACAGATAAATGTTGTGTCGCTACATTTGAAATAAGCACTGACATATAATATCTCCCATTTCTGAGGTCATTTTTTTACATAAGATGTATAAATTTGGTATTGTAAGGAAGAAAAAAGCTAAAATGCAAAATATTTCAATCTTATAAGGTAATTTTGGGGAAAATATATATAAAAGTTGTGTTGCAACAAGTGAAATAAGCACCAAAATATAATATCTCCCATTTTTGTATTCATTTTTGACAAAAAATGCATAAATTTGGTATTGCAAGAAAAAAAAAACAGCTAAAATGCAAAATATTTCAGTCTTATAAGGTAATATTGGAAAAAATACATATAAATGTTGTGTCACAACAATTGAAATAAGCACCAACATATAATATCTCCCACTTTTGAGGTCATTTTTAACACAAGATGTATAAATTTAGTATCGCGAGAAAGGATAAAAGCAAAAATGCAAAATATTTCAATCTTATAAGGTAATATTTGGAAAAATACATTTAAATGTTGTGTCCCGACAAGTGAAATAATATCTCCCGCTTTTGGATTTATTTTAAACAAAAGATGCATAAATTTGGAACGCGAGAAAGGAAAATAGCTAAAATGCAAAATATTTCAGTCTTATAAGGTAATATTTGGAAAAATACATATAAATGTTGTGTCGCGACAATTGAAATAAGTACCAACATATAATATCTCCCACTTTTGAGGTCATTTTTAACAAAAGATGTATAAATTTAGTATCGCAAGAAAGGAAAAAAGCTAAAATGCAAAATATTTCAATCTTATAAGGTAATATTAGGAAAAATACATATAAATGTTGTGTCGCGACAAGTGAAATAAGCACCATCACATAATATCTCCCACTTTTGGCTTCATTTTTGACAAAAGATGCAACAATTTGGTATTGCAAGAAAGACAAAAAGCCAAAATGTAAAATATTTCAGTTTTATAAGTAATTTGGGAAAAAATACATAAAAAGGTTGTGTCGCGACAATTGAAATAAGCACCGACATATAATATCTCCAACTTCCGATGTCATTTTTTACAAAAGATGTATAAATTTGGTATTACAAGAGAGGAAAAAAGCTTAAATGCAAAATATTTCAATCTTATAAAGTAATTTTAGATAAAATATATATAAAAGTTGTGTTGCAACAATTGAAATAAGCACAAAAATATAATATCTCCCATTTTTAGATTCATTTTTGACAAAAGATGCATAAATTTGGTATCGCGAGAAAGGAAAACAGCTAAAACGCGAAATAGTTCAATCTTATAAGGTAATTTTGGGAAAAATACATACAAAAGTTGTGTCATAAAAATTGAAATAAGCACCAACATATAATATCTCAAATTTTTGATGCATTTTTGAAAAAAATATAAATTTGGTATCGCGAGAGGGGAAAAAAGCTTAAATGCAAAATATTTCAATCTTATAAGGTCATTTTTGAGAAAAGATGCATAAATTTTTTATTGCAAGAAAGTATTTTTTTGAAATTACATATGAATTTAATGTCTCTAGCATGAACATATGCCTCGATAAAATACCCTTTTTGGAAAGATTTATTAAGAATATAATGTGACGTAAGCAGGGAATGTATAAATAAAACAAAAGAACGCTATAATTAATAATGGCATTTTGGTTTAAATTTATTATCAAAAATGGATTAAAAAGAGAATGAAGTCGTCGAGTTTTAAAGTTAATTTCGTCATATTAATATCACGTGTTTTGAAGTGACCAATCGTTAAGAGCAATCCAAAGCTGCCACGAAGTTCACTTTCAGTGCACTTTGCGATCACTCCCGCGAACGCATCTTCTTTTCAAGTGCACTTGAAAGTGGTCACAAGTTCACTCTAGGCTGTCATGGATTCACTTTCAAGTGCACGAGAGGAACGCTTTTGGAGTGCACTTGGATGGAATGTTGCGTCAGCACCCAACTGTACCACTAATAGATACTGAGCAATTGACATGTTCACTAGACTGTGAAATTATGATCACAGACAAAAAAAAACAAAAGCAGACAGTCATGTACTACATGAGACCAACCAAAATACCAAATATGACTGACCTACCATAAAGAGTTACTCAGAAATGCCGTAACGGACTTAAATACAAAAATTTAATGTTCTCACTAGAACATGAAATTGAGGTAAATTACAAAAGCCATACAACAGACTGTAATATACTACCCAAGACAAACCCGCACACAAAGTATCATTTACCACTGAATTATAGTTACCGAGAAAATGACCAAATCAGAAAACTTAATGTGATCTCTAGACTGTGAAATTAAGGTCAAAGGCAAAAGTCATAATGCAATCTAATCTTGTCCACGCATAACCACGCAGAAACATGCATAAACACCTATAGTAACATTTGGATTCCACAACTATTTTGCATGGATTCCATACGTGGAAATTGCACGGACTAGGAAAATTTCCAATCTATGCTTGCTGATCTGTTCAATATGAATTGCCGTAATTTTGGATTTATGATTTTAGAATTCCCCATTTCCTCGTTCTTGATTCGGTATTTATTTGCCGATGTACTTTACTACCGAAAACCAACTTATTTACTAAATATTATCATCAGCTACCACATATAATTGTAGAGAAATTCACTTAATCAGAGAAACCTAACGTGGCCACTAGACCGTGACATTGAGTTCAAGGACAAAAGTTATATGCTAGACTGACATGAACTTACCATGACCAACCTCTATAATCAATTTTATTGACTTACCACTTATACTTATAAAGAAATGGACTTAAGCAGCCAAACTTAACATGGCCATTAGACCACGAAATTAAGGCCAAGGACAAAAGTTCTATGCCAGACTGACATGTACTTCCCAGGACAAACCTACGTAATAAATATTATTGACCTACCACTATAGTTTTAGAGAAGCAGACTTAAGCAGCAAAACTTAATATGGCCACTAGACCGTGAAATTGAAATCGAGGACAAAAGTCGTATGCAAGACTGACATATACTACTCAAGACCAACCTACATGCTGAAAATTATTGACCTACCACTTATCGTTATTGAGAAATTAACTAAACAGTGAAACTTAACGTGGCCACTAGACCGTGAAATTGAGGTCAAGGACAAAAGTCATACGCCAGACTGACATGAAATAATCACGACTAACCTACAAATTTAATATTATCGACCTACTACTTCTAGGTACTAAAGCAGTGAAACTTAACGTGGTCATTAGACCTTGAAATTAAGGTCAAGGGCAAAAGTCATATGTAAGACTGACATGTACTACTCAGGACCAACCTACAAACTAAATATTATCAACCTACCGCTTATAGTTATTGAGAAACGGACGCGAGCTGAGAAAGTTAATTTGGTCACCGAACTGTGCAATTGAAGTCAGGGTTCAAATGTTTTTATGTCCGACGGGTAGCACTCGATTACTACTACTACTGGGTCAGAAATGATGTTCCTACATCAAAGGTTATCAAAATACGGTATCCTGATTTTAGTGAAAGTACAAGCTGTACCGTGTTCATACAATGCACGCCTAAGTCCCGCTTTCGACGATTTTTGTCTTGGGCGAGACAAAATGGGTGCACTTTGCACTCAACTTGCAGTCATGTGAGAACATCAGTCAGGGTAATAGCTCTCTCCGGTACTCCTGTTTTTTTTCCTCCAGCACTTAACATAAGCCACGATATAGCTTGAATACATGTACTGCCGAAAGTTTCGTTAAACACAATGCAAACTATCAAACAAAATTTATTCACTTAGGAAATAAGTTTTTATTTAATTTTTTTATGTCCCATAGATAATAAAGAAAGCATGAATGATATGTGCATTTTTGACAATGTTTGGTCAATGTCAATGAACCTGAAAAGGACAAGTGACATCAAAAGACTTTTAAAAGTACATACATGTATTTATGACAAATGTTTACATTCTAATCCCAACATACTATACTGAGTTATATATTAACATCATGAAGTTGTGAAGAAAGTTGATATTTTGAACTTTCCATACCCTTTTTACTTGAGGGGTAAATTAATAAAATTTCCTTCTATATTCTGAATTTATTGATTTTTTTGCCCTGAAAAACTTCTCCCCAAGATCTTGGAGACAAAAGAATAAACTTGAACATGTTGAAAGTCCTCTATTATTGAAAAATTATTTCTTTAATTTCCTTTAACATCATGAACATATTTTGACATAATATTTTTGACATAATATTCCTGCAGTGCAGTCATGTGGTAATGGAATCTTAAGTACGCCTAATAAAATGTGTATTTACTCTTAGCTGAGAAACAATATCCCTAAAGAAATTTTTTATTTATTTTTTTTTTATAAAATGCTACTGTATGGTTGTTATAATTGCTGGGTATGAATTTTCGCGCTATTCGCGCTTACAACGATAAGCACGAATAGTTTACTGTAAATCTAAGTATAATTGACCGTAACGACTTTAACTAAAAATCTGCGAATATGAAACTTCGCGAACAAATCCAATACTGAAAACCGCGTAAATTTCCAACCGCGAATATAAAGCCCTATACAGTAGTTTAATTATAGATTATTACATGGCATTTTTTATATCACAACCTTTATCAGCCAAAGGTCGAAATATCAGCCCGAGAGTCAAAGACTGTGATATGAAAAATGACATGTAATGATATTTTTATCAAATACGTCAAATGTAAAAGAAATCTTCATCTGAAAAATATCTTCATGTTTATAAAATGCAGTAGTAGTGTTTTGTTATTGTACTTTATTTGATATGACAATTTCGTGTGTAATGTGCATCGTTTTTACGAAAGTACACGATCTTGCTTGTGATAAAGCTTCCGAGTAGTGACGGAAAGGCATGCGATAATTACCGGAAGCAGTTGATAACGATGTCATATCAGCCCGCTTCATCATTTTCGTTGAAATCATGTTTTTTTTTTTATTGAGGGGTATAAATTAATCATATTTAAACTAAGTATATTATTAGGTAGATTAACACTAGTGAACATTAGATGGCGCATCAAACACTTGTTACCGACTGAGATACCGATTTGACTTGATTTTCGAACTAGAATGTCTTTTTTCTCTTCCAAATGAATAATTCATTGTGACGTCATTCATAAATTGACAGATTTGAAAGGTCATATTAAAATCACTTTGCTGTGAATTAAGGTAGAACAGGGTTTTACAACTGTGCATCATTCTTGCCCATCTGACAGAAAATGGTATTCACCAAGTGAATGTTGGCTAAATGATTTTCGATGTCTTATGAT
The DNA here is from genome assembly GCA_002080025.1 of Modiolus philippinarum. Lineage (NCBI taxonomy): Eukaryota > Metazoa > Mollusca > Bivalvia > Mytilida > Modiolidae > Modiolus > Modiolus philippinarum. Next base: position 28,164 of record MJUU01016049.1, on the reverse strand, counting down.
AGTTAAATTTGATCAATTATGCCACTTTGATAGGGTAACTATACAAAATATCAAACTCCTGTTCTATTAAGGGGAGATAATATATTATATAGAAATAACATGAAAAAAACAGTTTTTTTGCCAATTATTCGAAAATTAGTTTTTTAATGCAAATCGAAGGAAACTTAATCATGTAAATTAGCTAGTAATTTACCAAATTTAAAAAAAAAGAATCTATCTGATGTAACTAGAATAAGATATATTTTTTTTAAAATTCACTCATTTTTGCCGATTACTTCAACCAAAAATAGCTAATTTTTAGATGACAAATTTCACCTTAGTATGGCGAGTGACCAGAATTTCTTATTGTTCCCCGCCGCAACGCGCCGGAGAGACTTAGAAATGGTCTGCGTCCGTGCGTCCGTGTGTCATGTTATTTGTGGGCGCAACTCCGCAGAAACCGCTGGTCAGAATTCGTTCAAATTTTACAAGATTGTTAGTCATCATTAGTACTTGATTATATCGCATCGCCATATTGATTCGTCAAATTTTTTGGGGAGTTATGGGACTTTGATTATTTCCATATTGTTATGCAATGACAAATCTTGTGGACGCAACTCCTCAGAAACTGCTAGTCTGAACTCATTCTTATTTTACAGGATTGTTAGTCCCCAGATGTTCTAGATCATATCGCAGCGCCTTTTTGATTCGTCAAATATTGTAGGGGTTATGGACTTTAAAAATTTAACGATGTTATACAATGATAGATCTTGTAAACACAATTCCTCAAAAACCATTAATCAGATTTCCTTCAAATTTTCCAGGATTATTAGTGTCAATATGTACTGGATCATAGCAATTTATTGTCCCCCGCCGCAACGCGACAGAGGGACATAGTAATGGTCTGCGTCCGTGTGTCCGTGTGTCACGTTTTTTGTGGGCGCAACTCCTCTTACACCACTGGACAGATTTTAAAGACATTTTGTGTAATTGTTTGTCACTAACTGTAGTTGATCATATCATGCCGCCATTTTGATCTGATAAATTTTTCAGGAGTTATGGGACTTCATCGACTTAATGCATGCTACAGCTTAGGAACACTTTGTGGGTGCAACTCCTCTGAAACCACTGAACGGATTATGCTGAAATTTTGTTTGAACATTAGCCACCATATATACTTGATCATATTATGCCGCCATTCTGATTCAACAAATTTTATGGGAGTTATTGGACTTTATCTACTTAATGCATACTACAAACATAGGAAGACTTTGTGGACACATCACCTCAAAATCCGATTAAGGGATTTTGCTAAAATTTTGCTTGGTTGTTTGCCACCTAATGCAGTTGATCATCATGCCTCAATTTTGATTAACAAAAATTTGCATGAGTTATGGGATTTTATCGACTTTACTGCAGCGGTAGGGGACATAGCTACTCGTAGCAATCTTGCTTTATTTTTTGTACGCCCTAATGACAAAGCATAATTCATGAAAATATTAGGGAATTTTGATAATTTTTAGAACCTGTACCAGATGATCGGAAACCATCATATTAAATTTATTTTTTGCAAAATATCTTTAAAAGATTCTGTCAGGCCACATGTATATAAATAATGTTACATACATCGTATTTGAAATTCAATTTTAAATATTTTAAAGTTAAAAACTTTTGAAAATGAAACATAAATTTTTTGTGGCTTTTTTGTCCACTTTGCATGTTGGGTTTCCATATGACCCTAAGAGCAATTGGGAGATCCATACATTCTACTAAAGGGGATGGGGTGAAGCCCTAGACTGGCCAAATAAAACAAAACTGAATTGTAAATATTTTTCCACCTAAGGGGGACACCCCTGCCCCCTGGATTCACCACTGTAATGGAAACTACAGTTCTACTACTACAAGTGTCTGTGATATGAAAATCAAATGCTACGTATATATTCAAACATAATTCCAATTGAATTCGCTTTTGTCAATTTGAACGAAATACCTTTATACTATTAGGGAAATCATCTGTGTCCTAACCTTGTCACAAAGAGAATTGCAGTTCACATTTAAAAATTTCTGATGTCAAAACATCAATTGATGTTAATGGGAATTGGATATTACATACTGAATTGATTAATTCGAATTGGAGTGTGTATTTCATTTCAATTTGAGAAACAAGAGATGTGTGGACAGGGTTAACATTTTAATTTGATTTCAATCCAAGTGGTACGTCCTATGTGAACGCATTATTAGTCACCACCATTTTGATAAACGCAACAGTGGACTAAAGGTTGAATATTGTAATTAATTTTAGAAGAGTCATAAAAGGGATATGTGTATATTGTGAAAAAAATAGGTTTTTTTAATGTTTGACAATTTAAGTCAAATTCTCCTGTAGTCACTAGTGTATATCTCACCGGTTACAGTTTGTACAAATATTAGAAATATTATCGTCTGTCATGGAATAAGAAGATGAAGAATATTTTTTTTCCAATCTTAGGGCGCATATTGGCATACATGGAATATAAACTCAGGAATATTCAAACCACTAACCCCTACCATGCCCATCCATGCCCATGGCATGGCATGGGCTAGGCAGCATATATTATGGCTGTTCAATTATCTGTTGACCCTAAATAACACTTCATATGATTGAGTGACTCGTACTTACGAAGCCATGTTCTGACATATCATAAACATTAGCCTGTAAGTCTAGTCAAAATACATGTGATCCCCCTTTTTGACAATGTTTTACAGATCCGTAATTTCAGCTTTTTCATTGCTTCACACAGTAGTTACAATCACTTTTGTCCATGTTCGTAAATTTTTTCTGTTCGATCCTAATAAAGAAACTTGTGAGAGCTGTTTTTTTTTAGAGTTTTCTTTTTAGGTTTTTTAGGTTTCATAAAATCGATCAACATTCCACAGTTCAACTTCCTTGTTCAATTGAATTTCAAGCTCCTGATCAAGACCGATTTCCATATAAGGAAATGAGGCCCCGCTTTGTAATTACGCATGCGCAAATAAAGAAACAACTATAACACAAATATTTCCTTACTTTTTTCAAAACCATTTCATCTGTTACATTATTAAGAATTGGCGAATCATATTAGATGGTGAACATATCACTTTAAAGTATTCTTAAATGTTAAAGGATCAATTTGCGATGGCGTACACGCTGTGATGACGTCTGCAATTCATATTGTGCGGAGTTACTTCCCCTTAATAAAAACGTCTGAAATTTGCCTTAACTACAGTGCGTTGTCGCCAGTTGGTAACATAGGTTTACATTGGCTGTGATGAGAAATGCATATTCTAAGATATTATTTTCCGAAACTACTAACTTAGAGCTAATTATCATAGGACCCTAAGGATCTCTTCTGATATACTGATTGATCAATTTCTATTAGATTTGACCCAAAAATGCAAGGGTAAGGGGTACTTTTTATAGTCTCTGACTTAAATGTTTATCAATCATCAAATTGAAATATTGTCACCTACAGGATTGTACAAAACTGACTGATACAGGCTCTTGAGATCATCTTATTTAAATTCGTCGTCTTTTTTGTTTGTATTTGTTGGACTGAAAATTAAAAATAATACAAAATTAGATAGTTCAGGAGTAATTTAAATGTTGTCCTTACATTGTTTGTTTTACACTTACGGTTCGATTGTCACTTACTTGGACATTTGCAAAATACATTTGATGTTTTCGGAAGTCCTCCTGGCTTAATCACTGGAGGTATGGAATAAAAGAGTTGAGGCAAGAGAAGGTTACAATATGCCAATTTTATACTCAAATTATTTTTAAAAAGATATGTTGTTCTCATAATTACCGAGTGTACAAGTTTCATTCCATTTGGGCTGTTATTAATTCAATTATGAATAACAAAATACCGAAGTTACTATTAATTTAGATTCTGCATATCCGCATTTCGACAACTTATGTCTCTTCAGTGCAATTCAAATCAACAATTTGGAAATCCATATTACGAAATTTGTGTAAAAGCTGATAGAGAACAAATTACCAATGCGGTCTAAATAGGAAATAAAAATAAGCAAGGGACAGAGCTATGCAAGAAGGAGATACTCCTTAGTTTTGAATAAAATTGTCTTAAATTAGATATTGCAAGTTTCCAGATAAATTCGGTTTTCGGAGTAGTCCCGAAGTACTGGGTATTTGGTTGGTGAATACCATAGGGGACAAAAGTCCACTAGCAGAGGCATCGCCACAGTGTTGAAAAATAACAACATACCGAAGTTATTTAAAAAATAGATTCTGCATATGCGCATTTCGATAATTTATGTCTTTTCAGTGACTAAAATGTTTAATATTGAAAGCTTGTGGCCGTTTTCGTTTGATTTTTGTTAGAGTTATGTTCCTTTGGCAATAAAAGTGATATTTGTATGTCTTTTAACTAGATCAACTTGGGACTTCAAGCGGAAAGGGTAAGATACGACATTATTATTGTTTAAGATATTGTACGATATGTAGGTTGTTTAAATTTCAATAGCTACTATTTAAAGTAAGTGAACAACCGACTGTTATTCGAAAAAGAACAATCTAAGGCCAATTGCAACGTCAGATAAACAAAGAAACAAAGACATAGCATGGTCACTGCACATAAAAGAAAATGAAGTTATTAAATTCCTTCTACACCTATATTTTTTATAACATATTTATGCGCAATACATAGACTTTTGCATATGCAATAAAAGTAATGTTTGTCCATCCATATCACTGCCCTGGGCAAATAACCGGTTATCATGCCCTGGTGCACACATTTTATAGACGTCATAGTAATGTGACGTTTATAATATATCTCGTCATGCATTACGTTTGACAACGGATTCAAACAGGAACACGCGGAAATGCTCATTTATTTCTTTAATTTAAAGACATTGCCAAACATAAAAAATGGAAAACAGACTATCCACGGAAAAGGTTATCACAGACCAACAGACTTCACTCTTCACACTTCATTTTTTTTTGTTTTCCGATACGTGCAAAATATACCATTTAAAGTGGACTTTGAAATGTTTTTTTTTTCTCTCTTTGGTGTTGAAATTTTAAAGTTGCTTGTTCAAAACGTGATAAATTGCCGGATTATTTAATATTCTTGTCCATATCGTCCCTGGTTTAATTTCCTTCAGAAAATATATTTGTTATATCGAAATCAGAATACTGTGTTCATTGTATTTAAAGATGGCATTTAATCGTGTTTTTTATTATTATTTATGAATTCTACATTAAATATGTGATAAACAGATTATAACATGTCCTTTTCCATATCGGCCCTGGTATCATCGCATGTTATAATCTATATTTTTTACACTTCTTAAATTAAAATAAGAAAATAGCTTGATTAACACCCACCCGAAAAGGATATTCCTCCGACATGAAAAGCTCACGTTTATTAAATTTTATACGATTGCAAATTTGATTTTAAGACCTTTTTTAACAACATTCTACATTTTTCATCATTTTGAATACCCCGACCAAGAACCGCTCTGTTAAGCTGTTAATATACTCATTGTGTAATATTTTGCGACATAAATATGTTTGCTTAATAGAGGTTTCCGGATAAGAGACTTACTTAAACTTAAGAACATTCTTTGATGTAATGTGTTTAAACAAATTTGGATTATATCCCTTTTACCACTAAGCATATATTTTTCGAACACGTATGGCTTTCATAAAAATAAAAATTATTTCAAAAGAAACATAATTTACATTGGTTTTAACTATATATGTTTATAGTTTTCCTTTTCTTTTTTATGTCAATTCATCAAATTTGGAGTGGATAAAGATGTATTGCAATGATTAGAAAAAAAACATTTTCATTTATCGGAACAATTAAAAGTCACTAATTATGTTTCAAATGCTTTTACCAACATTTATTCTGTATAATAACAGTGTTACCTGTTTTAATTTGCAACTATTAAATACAGTATATTGCACTGGGTGTTATTTTAATGGGGTGCAAATCTGTCAGTCAGTATGCCATAAGAGACCACAAATTTAAATACTAGTTCCTGTTTTCTATGAAGGTATCTACAAAAGGACCGGATCAGCATTTTTCATTCAATATGCAAACAGCGCAGGGGGGAGGGGGAGGGGAGCGATGGCAATAAATAACAGTACTAAGGTTGAGATGTGATTAAATTGGTGGTCAAGTGACTTAAAACTAAAATAAAGGATTAGGGAACAAGAGAGAAACACTAGAGCTTGTTACGCCTATCTTATCTATAGGCTTGGACAGCCCATTATTCTGTGCCTTTAATTAACAAAATACTAATATAAATTAAAAAGACAATTGTTCAGAGAACAATTGCAAGGTCTTTCCCAGTCAATGTTGTGTTTAGTGTTATGTTTTGTTCATGTCACTTGTTTCAAATCATCTTGATGAGATGCACATTGTCTCCAATTTATAAGAGAAACCATTTCTAATCGTTTTAAAGATTTTACGATAAAAAAACACATAAAAATTGGCTATGACCTTGACCGATGACCTTGATGACCTTTGACCTTGGGATCAAATTGAAGGTCTCTCCTTGCTGATTAATTTGATATGTTACATGACCATACTATCTGTAAAGGTTTAAAAGTTATACGCAAAAAACCTATTTCTGAAACGCATCAAGGGCAATAACTCTTCAGGGAGTCATCGGAGAGCTTCGGTCCAAATGAGACAAATGTAGCCCTTGACTTGATGAACATTTTTGCTGATATACTTTTTCAGCCATCTATTACGGTTTCCGATTTCATCTGATATTAAGGTCAAAGGTCAAGGTCAAAGGTCACCGATGACCTTCAACCTGGTACTCAAATTGAAGGTCTTTTCATGCTGATCACTTTAAACATATATGTTTACTATATTATCTGTAAGCGTTTAAAAGTTATTCGCAAAAAACCGATTTACCGAAACACGTCAAGGGCTATAACTCAAAAACGGTTCATCGCAGAGTTTTTGTTCAATTGAACAAAATATAGATCTTAATGAGAGGAACATTTTTGCAA